>OU503045.2:4303196-4321284 GCA_912172775.2 Fraxinus pennsylvanica
TTTTTTTTTAATCTACATTAAAAAAAAAAATTGTACATTTTATGCGTAATACGTGTTATAAATTAAAGAGATTATGAAAGTTTCATTTTTACTTAAAGTATGTAACTATTATAATCTCTTTAATTTATAACACGTATTAAGCATAAAATGTACAATTTTTTTTTTTGTTTTAATGTAGATTTTACACCCAAAAAAAAAATACCCGAGCCGGCTCGGCTCGGCCCGCTAAAGCTAGGGCCTAAAGCTCGGGCCGAGCCTTATTTTTTTGGTCGGGCCAGGCTCGACTCGGCTCGGGCCAAAAAAAGCTCGGTCCAAAAAAGCTCGGGCTCGGCTCGTTGCCACCGCTTCCAATTACTAAACCATGTTGAAAGACTCGATCAAACATTTCTTGAGCCTATACGAAAATGGAGGCTCTGATTTTTTGGCTTTTAAGTCGATTTTCTTCATGTTAATTCAAAGAATTAATAGCAGAAAACCCTTCTAAAAAGGTTTCCAATTGCTATATACTCTCCTACCTATTGGAAATCGCATAAATCCCCCTATTTGAAACATTTTTTTGCAAGAAACCCCCCTAACGCCACCTCACCGGATTTCACAAAAAAACAAACATAAGTAAACCCGCACACTGAAATAGTCTTCATGAATCAAATATACTATTTTTATGGTATGAACACAAATTAAAGCTATGTTTGGTACCAATTCTCATTTTCAACAGTAAATCAATTCTCATTTTCAACCACATATTCTTTAATAAAATAATATTTTCTATCACATCAATAGTCTTATCTTCTTTTTTTCAATTCTCATTTTCAACCACACATTTTTCAATAAAATAATATTTTTCATCACATCAATAATCTTATCTTCTTTTTCAACCACACATTTCCCATCATATCACTATTCAAAATCAATTCTTCCCCCAAAAAATCCCTACCAAATACACACTAAGTTTTAGCTACAAGTGATCAAATCGAACAATGTTTTCCCCCTCTCATTACTTCGAAATTACCATTCTATTGCCCATCCACCCTCTGTTCTCTCATCAGCGCAAACCGCACTCCTGCTATATTTTGTGTCCGATAAGTTATAATCCCTTTTCATTTCAAACACAAAGAAAGAGATATATACAAATTGCATGCACAAATTTACACACATGCGAAGATTCTTTGTTATTTTTTGATTTTTTGCTTAATTTTATGGAGCGTAATACAGGGAAGTTGGGATTTCTGAGATACGTTATGGGAGTGGGCCTGAAGATAAGCTTTAAAGGTTTGAGAATATGAGTGGTACAAATAATATATTTTGGCGTAATTAAAAAAATTTAGGATCACAACCGTAATTATTTATTTTTAATTTTTGCAATTTTTCCTGTTTTTAATAGTAAAATTAACAGAATTGGACGATAGGGATGGAGAAAACATTTTGGGAACAAAAAAAAAAAATTCAGACAGAATGCTCGGCGCCGCGGCGCCACCTTGCATGTTCCGATTTTCCGAGTTTTTCTCTCTTTTTTCGTTTTGAACTCAATTTTTTGGCATCATACTTAATCAACAACTCTACTATGAGGGTTTAAACGTCACCTACATATGCCATATAAATATTAGGATCTTCTATATAATTTAATAATGTGAAAAAATAGATTGTTAAAATTATAGGATCCATTGTAATTTTTCTCTTTTTTTCATTATTCTTGAATCAATAAAATTTTTTCATTTCTCTGCCATATTTCTTGTCTTTATTATACTTTTGTTTGATCTAATACTTCATTATTTGTCATATAACTTCAACAATTCATTTCGGTGGTTGATTTTATCTAGTGGTATTCAAACAATACATAATTCTTGTATTTCCAACATTGCTAACAGCGATCCGGATATATTAATATTTCTTCTAACAAGATATATTTTAGTTGTTTCATAACAACATTAATTGCAGAGATTGCAGATGCATATCTGTTGTTTGAATTTTTTGGATTAATGTATGCATTCAAAAAACTACATTAAATTTATGATGGACTGTGTTATCTCTACTGTAATCTTGTTATTAAATTTGATAAAATTGCCTTTGCATTGGCTAATAAATTCCACCCACCACCACTGCTATTGAAACTACCCTCTTTGTAAGCATATCTGTTAATTTGGCAAATGGAGGTAGAAGAGTGCCTAAACTGACAATGAAAGGTTGGAGACTGATTTGCTAGACTAACATTTAGTCTAATTTGAATATTCAATCTCAGGAAGAATATGTCATTGGGCCAAAGAATCTAACAATGAGACAATAATCAGAGAATGGGTTAAAGCATCGATGGACAACTTTAAAAAAAAAAAAAAATCAGATTCCTCAACTGTCAAAATTCAAAGCAGGAATGATTGGATTGCAAAGAGAATAATAGCTACAAAAAATTCAGATATCTAAAATATGGGGGAACCGACACCATAAAGTGATGAAGCACTTTAAGAGGAACAAATTTCAGGGCAACTTAAAATGGAAAAAGGAACTTCCCAACAGAGTATTCGAATACTTTCGGCTAAGACAAATACTCCCATCCTGGAACGCCCAAATTCCTTGAACAATGATCGTAGCCACTGAATTTGCCTTAAGAGGCAGTCATCGACAGCATCGTCCATAATTAAGTGCAATATTTGCTTTGATATCCAAAAGGCTTGTCTCCTGCAATGAAAAAATATATATTTAGACTAATGATGATATGTATTTGACATAATGCTTTCTGAACACGACTATTTCATGCAGTTCCATCAAATTGTCACCATAGAGACGGGGAAACTCCTTTTTTGAGTCCTGAAATGTGGATTTGATCATGAGGTAGTCACCCAAAAGAAAAGAAAGAAGGAAAAGCGCAAAGAAGTTCAAAAGACGGACTCAGCGAGAAAGTCGTCTGTCATTGAAAGAAAAACAAAAGTTCACACAGTTTGCTAAAGGCCAGTGGCTAAACACATCAACTTACATGCTACACAAATTGAAACCTTTCTGTTTAAATCACCAGAAATATAAGCAGTAGATTGTGCATGTATTGACGAAAGATAACAAGACCTTAAAGAATCTGATACTGCATTTAAACTTCAAACCCAGCAAGAAGTTCAAAATATAGAAACAAGCAAACTGTAGCATCACCTTAGCCAGCTTCTTCTCTTCAGCTGAAATACCTTGTCAACCAAATTCAAAACAGGAACGCTTCAATTGGGAGGAGTTCACTGCTAAAAAAAAAAAAATCTAATATCAATTAAGAGCAATAGCTAAAAAGTTTCAACTCAGGATCTTTGCCATATTTTATGGTGAACTACCTCTTCTTCAAGCTTGAACTGTTAGGGGGTAAATTTTTTTATTTAAATTCAGCATTCAATAAGATCCGCATGCGCGTGAGAAAATCGAGAGAGAAAGAGACAGAGACAGAACCACTAGGATTAGGAAAAAAAAGGCAAATATGAAAAACAAGGACCTGGTTTGGCGAAATGAGTTAAGGATAATTACTCACAAGTACAAGGGGAGGAGGCGAAATGAACAAAAGCAGAGAGGGGAATACAAGAATTCTACCACTGTACCTCTGGAGGCATCCCCGATGGATCCTCTTGGGGAACAGATGTTATTGCCAGACTAACCTCTGAATATCTGCTCAGACCGTGCAACTCAGATTGCGTGCTTTGAGCACGAATTTCCTTAGAATGCAGGGTGAAGTCTTCATCACATGTCACAGTTCTTGGTGGAAACGCCTTTGGGTTCAATTCATAGTCCGAATGCCACCCATTGGCTTGCGCAGCATATTCTACTTCCTGTTGCCCATGGCTTTCATCTTTATCACCTTCCTCGTTATCTGAGAAACTGTTAGTTGACTCAGTGGTATTGTGACTCAAAGTCAGTTTTTTAATATTGTCGGCATTCCAGGAAAAAGTTCTGCTTGTAACTAAATAAGCTGGTTCACACGTAGAGGAACGTGAGCCAACAACTTTCTGCATCAAGCTATCAGAAACTCCTTTGAACTGTCATACAATATCATCCACAGCATCATCTACATTAACTGTTTAGACCAAAAAAGCATTAACCATGACTATAACATTTAGGTAACAGTCATAAACTCAAATTTAAATAAACCACATAGATAAGTAAACAAGAGAGTAATTAGGCTTCTGAAGGAGTGAGCAAGAGATTCACTGTATTGCTTTCTATTGAAGTATTTTATAAATAACTGTTGACATATAATTTTATCATGATTCATTCGTGTCCCATGATATACATAACCTTTCACAGGTAAATGATAGTGAAACTTGACAACTTGAATTACGGTAATTGTTTAGTTGTATAAACAAAATGAGTTAAGTGTGGCAGACTGCCAGCAAACTAATCGTGCATTTTCAATTTCTTAATCTCAAGCAGCAAAAACAGCACGACAATTATAACTTCCAAGAAGGCAGAATTTAGTGAAATAAACCTATCCTTGGAAAAATTTGGGAAACCCGCCATGGAATTCTGATCGATTTACATTGCAGTTACATATAGAGTACTAGAACATCAACAGCCTCGCCACAAATGACGTAATTCTAAACTAGCAACAAGTTGAAGTGCAACAGACAAGTATTAGTTCAATAAATCCCAAGCACTCTATGTTAAATGATGAAGAACAACCCAGGCAGCTGGCAAGTAACGCATCCATACAATCATCAACTCAAGCTGCATCAGCATCCAACGAGGAGAGAAGAGTCTAGAAGGAAAAGAATCTAGAAGCTTTGCATTACCAGCATTCTGTTAGAGCACATGGCTCGCTGTCGTTTCTGTTTTTTTCCCTTGTAACAAATTCTTTATTTTACACAGTATTGTATAGTTATAAATAGGTTGTAAAACATTTGATAATGTAAGGTGAAGAAATCAATACAGAAAATTTTCTCTGCAATTCTTCCCTCTGTTTATTTCTTGATTTATTATATAGTATCAGAGCCACGAAATGGCTGAATCAAATATTGAAGTTTCGAACACTTCTCCAAATGCAACTCAGAATCCAAACACCAATTCTAATACTGAATCAAATTCAAAAATTCATGATCCAACACTCCAAGCAGTCCTTATTTTATTGGCAGCAACGATGGGACTAGTGCTGTGTTAGTTACAATCGTGTTGGAGGCAAACAACTATCACTCTTGGGCCAGATCGATGAAACGAGCACTTAGAATCAAAAACAAATTGGGATTCATAGATGGAAGTCTCTGTGAACCAAATGATTCAAACAACCTTCTCATGGAACATTGGCTTAGATGTAACGACATTGTGATTACCTGCTGCAAAATACCAGGCAGTGGATATCAAATGTAGTACTGTGCATGCTGAGACAGCACATCAGCTGTGGCTAGAATTGGAGCAACGGTTTGCACAACAAAACGCTTCCAGGATTTATGAAATCAAGCAGGCCATCGTGGTGCTGGTTCAAAGTCAGGATGATGTGAGTACCTACTTTTCCAAGTTCAAAACTCTTCTAGATGAGCTATTAAACTATGAGTCTATCCCCAATTGCACCTGTGGGGGTCTGAAAATGGTGGTCGAAAATCAGCAACGAGATTGAGTAATGAAGTTTTTAATGGGATTAAATGAATCGTACAAGAACCTTAAGGCCCAAATTCTGTTAATGAAACTTTTTCCTAGCTTAAACGAGGTTTATGCAACCATACAACAAGAGGAGAAGAGGCGCCAATCTCTATAGAAAGTCCTATCAGTGAAACTTTATATTTGCTTGTTAAGGGAAACTTAAAAGAAAGTGGCAGGATGAATACTACATCACAAGGGAAGGATAACTATTATTGCACCTATTGCAAGATTGCAGGGCACTCCCTTGAGAGGTGCTTCAAGGCCAATCCCAATAGGCCTATATGTTCTCACTGTCATATGCCAGGCCACAAGATAGACAAATGCTTCAAATTGATTGGATATCCATCAGGCCACAGGTATGAAGGAAAGAACAAGTTTAGATCAACAGCAAACCAAGCATGTGCCCTTATACCTCTAAATCAGGAACAACAAAATGACAAAGGTCGGGTGTCCTTAACTCAAGAGCAATATGCACAACTCATGGCCATTCTGAAACCATCAGCAAATCAAGTCCAAAGCATTGCCACTTCAACTTCAGGAAATCTTGTTCCCAAGCTCTCCGGTATATCTTATTGTCTAACAAGCACTAAGAATAAATCCATAAGTAATTGTTATATTCCTTGGATTTTCGATACAGGTGCAACAGGTCATATGATCTGTTCACCATCATATTTTTCTCGTGACAAGAGGTAGGCTGACTGCTCTGTAGCTTTGTCAAACGGAAACATTGTGCCGGTAACTCAAATTGGCACAGTCCAAATCACAAAATCCCTGGTCCTTCAAGATGTACTTCATGTTCCTTCTTTTACTTTCAATTTAATATATGTTAGAAAACTCACTCGAGACTTGCATTGCTGTGTTGTTTTCTTCTCTGATTTCTGCTACATATAGGACCTTTTGACTTGGACAACGACTTGAATGGGTGAACTGAAGTCTGGCCTCTATCACATCCTGCAAACAAAGGTTTCTCCTACAATTCTTCAGCAAAGACTAATTCACATGTCTACAACTCCTTCCATTTCAGCTTCTATTAGCAAACCTCCTAAAGACTTTGATGTCTGGCACTATAGATTAGAACATCCATGTCTTTCCTTTCATAGATGATATTCCTAAGTTGGCTGATTCCAAGCCATATCTTGTCTGTCCCTTAGCTAAAATGCACAAGCCCCCCTTCCCAGTCAGTCATCACAAGTCAGAAAAATGTTTTAATTTAATACATATTGACCTTTGAGGACCTTGCAATGAAATGAGTTATGATGGATTTCGTTATTTTCAAACAATAGTAGATGATTTCAGCAGATGTACCTGG
This sequence comes from Fraxinus pennsylvanica, assembly GCA_912172775.2. Classification (NCBI taxonomy): domain Eukaryota; kingdom Viridiplantae; phylum Streptophyta; class Magnoliopsida; order Lamiales; family Oleaceae; genus Fraxinus; species Fraxinus pennsylvanica. The sequence goes on from OU503045.2 coordinate 4,310,095, forward strand.
GTATACATGCTGAAATTGAAATTTGATGCTTCACATATGTTACAATTTTTTTGTGCTATGGTTGAAACACAATTTGAGACCAAAATAAAAATCATTCGAAGTGATAATGGGGGGAATTTGATATGAAATAATTATCTTGAAAAGGGGATAATTCGCCAGAAAACATGTGTTGAAACCCCTCAACAAAATGCTATAGTTGAGAAGAAATATCAACACATTTTGAATGTTGCAAGAGCTCTAGCCTCTAAGGTTCCAAAGTGGGATTTCACTAAAATATTGGAGTGACTGTGTCTTGACAGCAGTGTACCTCATAAATAAAACTCCTTCAACTCTTTTAAATCACAAAAGTCCATTTGAACTTCTGTTCCAAAAAGGCCAACATATTCACATCTCAAAGTGTTCGATTGTCTTGCCTTTGCCATAACACTCATACAAGGAAGACATAAATTTGATACAAGAAATAGGAAATGTGTTTTTCTGGGATATCCTTTTGGAATTAAAGGATATAAACTCCTTGACCTAGAAACCAAAAGGATTTTCTTATCTAGAAATGTAGTTTTTCATGAAACTTTCTTCCCCTTCAAAGAAGCTGCAAAAGATAATGATATGTCAAGTCCTACTAATATGTGCTTCCCTCAAAGCCCTCTTATCTCTACTCCAAACGATTACACATCCCTAGAATCCACAGAATTCAATAACCAAGCTTCACTTGTTCCTAGTCCTACAAAAGACGTCGAATATACTGGACCAACATATCCTCAAACTGATCAAATTATGCATCAAACAGATTTGCACATCACAAACACAAATCCAACCACTCCCCACTTACCTAGAAAATCCACCAGAATCATGAGAGCTCCCTTACATCTGCAGGAATATATATGTCAACAGGCCACTTCATTCATCCCATTTCAGAAATTGGAGAAAGCTGAAGGCTCAATTCACTCAGGTACTCCTTATCCCCTTAGTGCTAGCATTTCATATGATAAGTTGTCCATCTCTCATAATGCTCTTGTTACTTCCATAATTTCACAAACTGAACCTAAGAATTATCAAGAAGCGGTCAACTTTCCTAAATGGTGTGAGGCCTTGAGAGCTGAGATTAACGCACTTGAGTTAAATGATACATGGCTCATTGCTGATTTGCCACCTGATAAAGAGGTAGTAGGGTGTAAATGGGTATATAAAATCAAGTTTAATGCCGATGGAAGTATTGAGAGGTACAAAGCTAAGCTAGTTGCAAAGGGGTACACACAACAAGAAGGTTAGGTTTATCATGAAACCTTTTCTCCAATGGTAAAACTTGTTACTGTTAGAAGTTTACTTGCTCTTGCAGCCATAAAGGGATGGTTCTTGTATCAATTAGATGTTAACAATGCATTCTTACATGGAGATTTGGATGAACAGGTTTATATGCACTTGCCACCAGGATATGCTACTGCTGGAAGTTCAAAAGTTTGTAAACTTGGCAAAAGTATATATGGACTTAAGCAAGCTTCACGGCAATGGTACTCAAAGTTGTCTGGTTTTATCATTCAACTTGGTTTCATTCAGTCAAAAGCGGATTACAGTTTATTTACCAGAACTACTCAAGACTCTTTTACAGCCATTTTAGTACATGTGGATGATGTTATCTTAGCAGGAAATTGTATGGATACTATCAACAATCTCAAGGCCGCTCTTGATGCAAAGTTCAAAATCAAGGATCTGGGAAAACTAAAGTATTTTTCTGGGAATCGAGGTGGCAAGCAAAACATGGAATATACATATGTCAGAGAAAATATGCTCTGGACATTTTGAAGGACTCAGGCACCTCAGGTTCAGCACCATCCAAACTGTCTCTTGATCAGAATGTTAAACTGTCCAAGGACACAGGGGATTTGCTTGCTAATCCTTCTATCTACAGAAGGTTGATAGGGCGGTTGCTGTACCTAACTATAACGAGACGAGACCTATCTTATTCAGTTCAATTATTAAGCCAATATATGGACAAGCCTAGAATACCACATCTTCATGCAGCACATAAGGTGTTAAGATATCTCAAAAGGGCACCAAGTCAAGGCCTATTTTATTCTTCTACATCTGATCTCCAGCTGAACGGTTATTCAGACTCTAATTGGGGAGCTTGCCCATATATTAGGAGATCTGTGACAGGTTATTGTGTCTTTATAGGATCTTCACTGGTGTCATGGAAGTCGAAGAAGCAAAATATGGTTTCAAGATCATCCTCTGAAGCTGAATATAGAGCAATGGCACAAGTTTGCTGTGAATTGACATGGATGAGATTCCTATTTGAAGCTTTACAGGTTGAACACAGCTAGGCAGCAATATTATATTGTGACAACAAGTCTGCTATTTATATTGCCACAAATCCCGTTTTCCATGAAAGAACCAAACACATAGAAATAGATTGTCATCTCATTAGAAACAAAATACAAAATGGAAGCATCACTACTGAGCATGTTCATACTAATTCCCAAGTGGCAGATATTTTAACTAAGGCATTGAATTCCTCCAGTCTTCACTTGCACATGAACAAGATGGGAGTAGTTGATATTTACTCTCCATCTTGCGGGGGGCTGTTAAATGATGAAGAACAACCTAGGCAGCTGGCAAGTGACGTGTCCATACAATCATCAACTCAAGCTGCATCAGCATCCAACAAAGAGACAGGAGTCTAGAAGGAAAAGAATCTAGAAGCTTTGCATTACCAGCATTCTGTTAGAGCACATGGCTTGCTGCCGTTTCTGTTTTTTTCCCTTGTAACAAATTCTTTAATTTACACAGCATTGTATATTTATAAATTGGTTGTAAAACATTTGATAATGTAAGGTGAAGAAATCAATACAGAAAATTTTCTCTACAATTCTTCCCTGTTTATTTCTTGATTTATTATACTCTATACATTTAGAAATGAATTATATTCACACATCAAAAAAGCAGGATGAAGCTGCTTAGAAGCCAGGAGATGGTGTTTCAACCTTTCATCTCGTTCTTCAGAAGAAAGTGTTCCCGTGACATCCACACCAATAAAAGCCTGATTTTTTCTGAAAAGATCCAGGAGACCTCCTATCATGTGATAGAATCCCGGCTACTGGTCCCAGATCTCTTGTGTTAGCTGCTCAAGGCTGGGAGCTCCTATTGGAATGCTGCTATCCTGCTGATGAAAATATCATATTAGGCCTCAGTTTATGCAGAATCAACAATGATCTATGATGATCAACTATGACTTTCACAGATGCACGATGGAAGAACAATTGACTTGATATTGAAGAATGAAATGAGCAGAATGGATAACAAATTCCAAGGCTATTTGAGATGCCCGGACTCTCGCCCTTTTCTAACAGAAGTTCAGTAAATTGATAACCCCCACCCCACCAAAACCCCTTTCCCTCCATCTTTATTCATAATCCTATATCAACATTATTACATTTTCACCCCTATCTAACTAACTTCTGATGACTTGGCAAACCCCTTATTCCTTCTCGCATATGTGAACCGGATAGGAGGTCTATCATCATGTCTACAACATCCCTGGATAGATGGAAAAAAGAAAAACAGGTTTAAACACTTAATTAATCATTTATTCATGAATTCACATGGTTTTACAACTTCATAGAAGTAGACAGAGATAGTTGTGAATACCTCGTCAAAAGGTCAACAAGGTTTACTGCTTTGAGTCTGCCAGATACTTCGCCAAATGCATCCATGATTACAGCACGTATCAACTCAGGTGCCTCTTTGTCAGGTGTAACATCAGAATACCACAGATCAATCACAAAATCGCGCAAAAACTTGTCGATAAAATCCTGCATAGCTGCCTCTACAACTGCAGAATCAATTTTTTTCTTCCATTTTGGTGGGGGAGGCGTGGTAGTAAGATGAGAATCGTTCGCTGAGAGCTGCTTCTTTTCTAAGTGTGACAAGTAGGACTGTGGTCTGGCATTATGAACCTTCCACCGAAATTCAACCTCATTGAATAACATTCTTAGCCCAGAAACCAAGAGATCAGCTATGGATGCATTCATTAACATTGATTTACTTGTATCTGAAATCATGAATTATATTTAGAAACGGCATCATGGTAAGAAAGGCCGCATATTTCCAGTAAAAGATCCTACTGAATATTAAACAAACATGGTAAGAATGGTGTAATTGGAGAGGCGACGAAGTAGTAGTCATGCTCGGCATTACCGAACTCTCTCGCAAAATGATTTGTTTTGGAAGATTTCAAGATTTGCTTCAAAAGTTGTGCGATAATTATGTTTTATGAAAACTTGTAACATTAGGGATAGTTTTGGTAGTTTCATTTTAAAAATTGGTCGTTTACTAAAGAGGACATATTGCCGTGGCCATTTATTGGTATTTCCCATTAATCTCGTGGTAAAAATGAAGATTAAAAATCATTAAAAAAAAGAAATTAATCGTTACATTTGGATACTGAATAGTATTGAGACATACACTCACTCATCAGTCTAACATAACCTTATTACTCTATCTACAAATTAAAGCCTCAAACAATAAAGGAACTTAGGGAATGAGACTTCGTTATTGAATCATATTTGTACAATATGTGTGTCACATAAATCTACTCTGTCAACGTGTTTTGACCATTTTTAAAAAAAAAAAAAAATATATATATATATATATATACACACACACACTAATTAGTGTGGGTTGAAAAGCTATCATCTGTTTTTAGTCCTTTTCATCATGTTCCATTCAGACAAACTCTCCTAAATGTAAGCAAAACCTCCTATTTTTGTGTCTAAAATTGACACAGAGCTTCAACTTTTGGTATACCTCCACAAACATCTTGGACGTCTCTCCTTATAACACCCACCATTTCCTCTTCTATATGATAGTTATAAGCGGCCATGGGCCACTAGTCCAAGGGAGTCAACATGGCCAACCCTCCCCAACCGAAAGCCTTTGGCTGCTTTCTCGCCCTTTCGTCCCTTCTTTCGTTATATACATTTTCTTCCTTTTCTCTTGCATTAACTAATGTTGAGGCAGCTTACATTGCACGTCGCCAGTTTTTAACTCTACCAGAAGGAGGTGATCTTTCCGACGAACCCAAAGTTGATGTTAATCTCAAATTTGACAACCCGAGGCTCAAAAAGGCTTACGCCGCCCTTCAAACATGGAAGAAAGGTATCTATTCTGATCCACTAAACTTCACGAGCAATTGGAATGGTCCTGATGTCTGTGCCTATAATGGTATTTTTTGTGCAGAGGCTCTAGACGACCCCCAATTGACTGTGGTTGCTGGTGTCGACCTGAATCATGCTGACATTGCAGGGCATCTCCCTGTCGAAATTGGGCTTCTCACCGATGTCAGCCTTATTCACCTGAATTCCAACAGATTTTGTGGAGTCATTCCTAAGAGCATCTCTAAACTAACAATCCTTTTCGAGCTTGATCTAAGTAACAATCGGTTTGTTGGATCTTTTCCCCACGTCGTGTTGAGGTTACCCGACCTCAAGTACCTAGACATTAGGTTCAATGATTTCGAAGGACCATTGCCTCCAGAGTTGTTCAATAAGCACCTTGACGCTATCTTTGTGAACCACAACCGGTTCCACTCCACCATCCCTGAGAACTTCGGGAATTCACCAGCTTCAGTAATAGTGATCTCTAACAACAAATTCATCGGATGCATTCCAAGTAGCATTGGCAAAATGGGGAACACGTTGGATGAGGTCCTTTTCTCGAACAATGCTCTTTCCGGTTGCTTGCCTGAAGAAATTACTCTGTTGAATGGCACAAATGTTATTGATATCAGCAATAACAAGTTGATTGGAGATCTGCCTGTAGACTTGGAGTACCTGCAGAATATGGAAGTTGTAGACATTGCAAATAATATGTTTAGAGGAAAGGTTCCTGATAGCATTTGCAGCTTGCCAAATTTGAAAAATTTCACGTTCTCTTCCAACTATTTCGTGGCGAAAGACCCAACTTGCCAACCTAATGAAGTGGCCGATCTTCAGTCGGACGACAAAAATAATTGCTTTGGCAAAGAGGCACAACAGAGATCGGAAAAGGTATGTCAGGCTGTCTTAAGCAAGAGCGTGAATTGCAGTGCTGCAGGCTGCAGACCTTCGGAACCAAATGTGAGTCCGAAGCCCCCAGGCTCGCATACTCCATCTAAACCAAGGCCAAAGCCAGTGGCACCACCAAGGGCGAGGCTAATTCCGCCATCTGTGAAAACTCCGCCTACACCATCAACACCAAAACCACAGGAACCAAGTCGTAAACCAACTCCACCTTCATCGATTCCGACACCCAAACTGCAACCACCACCAACGCCAAAACCCACCACTCCAAAAATATCTCCACCACCAATGCCAAAACCCACACCCTCACCCCCCAAGGTTTCCAAACAGACACCACCAACGCCAAAACCAAAGGCACCACAACCAACACCAAAGCCCACACCCTCACCACCAAAGGTTTCTCCTTCACCGCCTCCACCAAGTCCAAAGTCGAATCCTCCAAAACAACCAAAGGCTTCTGTTCCACCTACTACTGCCCAACCACACAAGGGTACAATTCCTCCAGTTGTTTCCAACCCACCAACTCCCGCTCCAAAGCCGGCTCTAGTCCCAACTCCTGCTCCCACAGCAAAACCATCTAAACCAGCTCCTATTCCTGTGCTGCAGAAATCAACTCCACCTCCGGTTGCCTCGCCACCTATCTACTCATCACCACCACCCCAGGTGCAGTCACCCTCGCCAGAACCTAAACTCTCTCCTCCACCAATTTTCTCCCCACCACCACCAGTTCACTCTCCCCCACCCCCAACACCTAAATTTCCACCTCCTCCACCTCCAGTACGGTCCCCACCACCACCTGTCAACTCTTCCCCACCACCAGCACCTAAACTCTCACCTCCATCTCCAGTGCAGTCCCCACCACCACCTGTTAACTCTCCCCCACCACCGGCACGTAAACTCTCACCTCCTCCACCTCTAGTACAGTCACCTCCACCTCCACCACCAACACCCAAACTCTCACCTCCTCCACCTCCGGCGCAGTCCCCACCACCACCTGTCAACTCTTTCCCACCACCAGCACGTAAACTCTCACCTCCACCTCCAGTACAGTCACCACCACCAACACCCAAACTCTCACCTCCTCCACCTCCGGTGCAGTCCCCACCACCACCACCAGTTAACTCTTTCCCACCACCAGCACCTAAACTCTCACCTCCACCTCCAGTGCACTCCCCACCACCGCCTGTCAACTCTCCTCCACCACCAGCACCTAAACTCTCACCTCCACCTCAGCAATCGCCACCCCCACCTGTCTACTCTCCCCCACCTCCAGTGCAATCATTACCACCACCCTTCCCAGACTTTGTACTCCCCCCGAACTTAGGCTTCCAATACGCATCCCCACCACCACCAATTTTCCCGGGCTATTAAGGAGTGAATAGTAATCTTTTTGTGAGAGCTATTTTATCGACGATGTACTAACTCATTTTCCATAGTTTATGCCATTTAATTCAAGGTGCGTCATTTTTACCATTCTCAATTCACATTGTTACTGAATTTTTTTGTCTGGTTTGAAAGACCGAGTCTTGTGCATCTAAACATTCTTGTATAAATATAATACAATAGTGTTGAATTAGAACCGACGGTCTAATTTTTTATATACTGTAGGCCCATGTTTGAACCACATTAAAACTTTCATTCTCTTTCTCATTCTCATTTTCTATTCATTTTCAACCACACATTTTTCAATAAAATAATATTTTCTATCACATCAATAACTTTTCTTTTCTTTTCAACCACACATTCTCCATCAATTTACTATTCCATAATAAATTCTTTCAAAATAATGTGTGGCTGGTCCCCATACGTGCCTTGTTAGTCTTCGGGCGCCTGGAATATGTAGATTTAATTGGAGGTCTATCATATTCCAAAATACATTCTTCCAAAATAATGTGGCTCAAAGACACCCTATATTGGTGTGAAATTTTCCTATAAACCTTTTTTCTTAATCATCATATTCCATCTGCCAATCATGTATTTCTTGAAAGTTCAAATGTAAAGAATATGTTTCAAGAAGTTGATGCTTAACTTGTTCACAATACTATGTGTCTATTCTGCTTCCACCACCCCACCCCCCGTCCCTACCCAGGGACCCACCCTCCAGCTTCATTTCTCTCCAACGTCTTGGCATATGTATTAGAGGTTCAAGAAAAGTGTAGCAGACTTGCAGAGAAGAAATAATAATGTGCAACCACAAAGCATTTCTTGATGGTATACCTTGTCGTTTTTTATCCCAAAGAACAAAAAATGACTTCATCACATATCAACGTCATCAACTGAATCTAAGAAATGGGTTTCAAACTATATATTCAGCAATTGAAATTTCAAAAGTTACATGATCATGGTTCGGTACTTATCTGGTTGCTTCACGAATATGGAAGAAAAACAACATTAGCAAAAAATTAAGAACTTGTGTTCATATATGAACATTAGGAAAACCTCGATATAGTTCCATTATTATACTTACAACTTGAAAGTACTCACATTGAGCTTATTTTCTACTATTGAACTACATTATATATACGTCTACTATAATTATAATCGAGTACAAAAAGAAATTAGATTAACTCATGGAATGCGGATATACCTTGAACTACACATCACCTTCGCCTATCTTCGTACTTCCTAAGCAGCAGATACTTCATGTGTTCCAAGGCAATGCCATAGATTTTCATATAATATCAGGTTTCAGCTGCTCATGTGTACGACAGAACCCTCTTATAAGGCCGTTTCCTGCCATTATCTTTCATCCTATTTCACAACAGCAGTGATCATATGTCCAACATAGTTACATACGGAAGTACTCTGTGAAGTCGGAAAGTTGTTAGCTAGAAAGATCTCATAATCTTGATCTACGTTTAGTGGCATTAAATGATAACCGTCTGCGAACAGAAGCAAGTGGCTTTGCATTCAAGGAACCGGCGAATTTAATATCCCAACCTTCCACGTTCTTCGGGACACACACATCAAATAATACTTGGCCAAGAACACTATGCGCATTTATACAAGGGTGTGACCGATTTGGTGATCTTTCTTTCCGCTCATCAGGTACAGACCCAAAGTCTCGACGGTTTAAATAGCCAGCTGAACTTGGCAGGAAGAAGTGGTCGTTCGGCCCAACTGCAACTCTTCTAAAGCTTTGATTTGAGTCGACTGCTGCATTCTGGAGGTCACAAATTATGTCAGATACTTCATCATGCATATCATTCATGGGAGTTCTTTCTCCAAGTTTCTGAATTTTGTGGGAAAAACTAGAAACTGCCTGCTCAAGCAACTCAGCTATAGCAGTTGTGTACTGGATTGAATGATGCTTGTAATGACCTGTTCAGTGCAAAACATATCAGTCCAAAATTGTGTGCCTCATGAACCTGAACTAGAAACTTGCAGGAAGTGAGATTCTACTTAGATTAGAAATAAGAAATTATTAGAAACTTGCAGGAAGTGAGAATCCACATAGACCAGCATTAAGGGATTGATAAGAAAAAGCAGCTATACGCCCTTCACCAATCCAGATGTCAGAGTCCAAATCACCTACTACATTTTCAACGATAAGCACAATTGAGGATGCTTCTAGTGGCCCGTCTCATATCCGACTTGGAATTGTAGAGCACCATTGAATGTCGAAGGAAACACCATTAGATATGACCTTTATAGAGAGTAAAGCAGGAAATTTTTTTTAAAAAATCTCAAAATTGAATTTGCTGGAACCATTATTTTGAAACCCAAGAAGACAAATTTGGCCAGTCGGAGTGGGAACTGCCTACCTCTCAGGTACAAGTTTCACAAAAGAACCAAAAGAGTAAGGACTTTATAATAACGAGAAGAACAACAGAAGAAAAGAAAGAAATAGTAGAATGATCAGAAAATATATTTACTAAAGCAGTACTAGGGGTCTTCATGTATATGATTAGCCATGAAAAATTCCAGCAGTCAAATAACCTTCGTTTGGTCATTTGAAGATAATATTAAAAGTACTATTTCTGGTTGAACTGAACTAATCAGACCTGTTGAATGGAAAAAAAGGAACAAAAACAGGATTAGTCCACCCAGAGGAAAAATTCTACACAGAACTAATTACATTTAGCACACCAAAAGCCTCCTACACTGGGTGACTGAGGTGACGAGGAATATGCATTAAATTAAGATGGCATTGATGAAAGGAAAGCACATAAGTAAAGACTTTGAAAGCAACCACAATGTCTCAAGTTTAATGTATCCAACATATCGATATAGCTATAATTATAAGCTAAAGATTAACCTGTATTCAGTTTCACCACGTTAACATCGCCACCCATATCTCGTAATTGCCGAGCAAATTTGCATACAACTGGATATGAAGCCACATCATCATTTTCTGAGCATAAAATCAGAAAAGGGACCCCCAAATCCTATAGGTAAAGATAAATAGCATAAAAAGGCCAAAATAAATAAAGAACAGTTAATATAGCCTCTGTTTGGGCTCCATTCTCCAAAAATATATTTTTCTTTCTTATTTTCAACCACACGTTCTTCAATAAAATAATGTTACAAATTTACACGTAAACCCAAAACTTTTATTTATTTGTTAACCACACATTCGCCAAAATATTACTTTTGAAAAATGCATTTTTATTTGAGCCCAAACAAAGGCATAATCTGCAAATGTCAGTCCAATTAGAAACTTACAACTGAAGAACAAAGAGTTTGCCAGTACTCTGCACGTTGGGATCCAAACTTTGTGAGAAATAAAGCATCCAGGCTAGAAGTGACGCCTTTTGCAAAAAATGATAGTAGCTTTGCAAAACCAGGCATCTTCAGGACTGTGTGGTTTAAAGCCAATCGGGCACCCAAATCACTACTAAAGTCAACAGGATCAGAGTCATATATCTGGCCAGAGATGCAGTGCATAACCAATCTACTATCCTCCTTCATGTAACGAGGAATAAGTCAATAAATAAATATATGTGCTCTACCACGTACAATACATTAACATTAATTGAAGACAAAGAACAAAGTCTACCAGATTGAGCTCCGCTTCACAACATCCTTCAATAATCTGCATTAGTAGTGAAATTAATTATACATATGGCGACAGTCATGACAAACAATGATTATTCTTATCCTATTTCACTAAATAACCGAATAGTTTCTTCAA
>OU503045.2:4397672-4410974 GCA_912172775.2 Fraxinus pennsylvanica
TTTTTTTTTCATTTTTTTGGAACTAAGGGCGTGTTTGGTAGAGATTAAAATCGAATTAAAATTGAAAAACTAGCCGTTATAGTTGACTTTTATTAGACGGGTGAGACCCAATAACAGTTATATTTCCAATTTTAATTGGATTTTAAACCATACCAAACATGCTCTAAATCTGATTGAACAGACTATTTTGATTAGTTCTTTTACGTGTTTAAATAAATATTGTCCACTAAAATTCTGCATAAAAGGGTTTCGTTGTATGTCTACTTGTCTTTGCATATTTATATCTCGATTGTTGACTCCAAATGGAAGCAAAAGATGTCTCGATCACCGAGAAACTATTTAACAACAAAGCTCACACAACCATAGCAATTGGCTAAAACACATGGTTAAAGGCCTCAGCCACCAAAACGTCTGAAGGCTCGGACAAAGCCAATTTGACACAATCAACATAAACTTCAATACAAAAAACTCGTGTACACATAGGTAGAGCAAATGAGGCCAAGCCAACTTTCGGGCTTGGCCCAAATACCTTTCAGGCTTTTATATGAATGAGCTAATCACAAAAAAATTATAAGAGCCAGTTCATTTGGATTCGTGAACCGGCTCCTTTTTTGGCTTACTTTATCAAACCTAACATTTGGACACGAGTCGAGTTCGGGTGTTTAAAGGCCGAGCCGCTTGGCTCGGTCCATTGCCACTCTACGTGCTCAAAACGAATAGCTTGACAAATAAAATTAATCCTATTTATTTGACTAGTTCCATTTAAAGATTAAGAATTGGACTCAGTTCTAGTTACAAAAACAAATTTTAATTCAATATAATTTATTTATTTATTAATTAAATCTACCATACACATAAAAATTGTACTTTAGATATTTTTATAAATCAAATCAATAAATTTACAATAATATGGCTTTAACATACACACATATATAGCATAAAAGTTACATTTACATTTTTTCCGAACCAGAATTAGTGATTTTCATATGTAAAATTCTCGTAGAGACCAGCAAGATTAAATTATTGACAACGGCTATTTCCATTAAGATTGTTTTGCCTTTTTTTTGTCTGTCCCAAATTACAGGTCAATTTCCTCGTTTAGAGTTTAGACTGTTTAGTCAGTTTTTAAAATTTTTTAATATATCTCTATTTAATGTATTTTATTATCAACATATATGAACTACTAGGAATATTAGGAAATTTTTACAATTTTATATTTTTAATTATATTAATGAAATTTTCTGTAAAAATAAAAATAAATATTTCTTTATGAGAGAGGAAGCATGAAAGTATGAAAAGAGGAATCCTACTTTATTGCGGATTGTGGGGTGGGTTTGGAGGAGAAAGGCATAATTGACACTAATTACCATTTAATTTTGGACGGTTCGTGGTATTTGATGGAAATTTAAAGCTGCAAAAAAGGGATTTGTTTGCCTAACAGCATCTCCAAAATATTTTTTATTATTTTAATCACATATTTCAATATATTACTTCTAAAACTATTCAAATCATATTTAAATTAGTCAATCAATAAATAAAAAAATTATGTTAAATAAAATATGAAGATAAATCGATAAATATTTTTTGAGAAAAACAAATTGAAGATTCAAAATAAAGAGGTTGTTGGATTATATAAAAATTTTGACTATTTAAATTTATAAATGCTCTCTGTAATATACAAGATGTTCTTTTCCTCTCAGGGTCACTGAGATAAGTATTCGGCTGTACACTTCAGGGTCCCGTGAGATTAGTCGAGGTGCGCGCAAACTGACCCTGTTATCCACGATTATAAAAAATAATAATAATAATAATAAATTATATATATAATATGTTCTTTATAAATAAAGAGTCCCTTAAACATGCTCTTAGTTCTTCTTAGTTCTTTAAAATAAAAAGTAATTTGTATTTAGAGTCTATTGTAGATGCCCTAATAATTGTTAGAAGCTTCTGTTGTATTATTATTGTTAATTGAAGGGTTTGCTTACAACTAACATAGATAAATTAAATCTCAATTTCAATAAATTTTAAAAGTAATTAAATAATTTTCCTTTTATTATTTCCCCAAATCTGAAAGTTTTTATCTTAGAAATATTTATTAATAATGTTTATTTCACATGTATACGATAGGATTAAACTACCGGTTGCTCAAAGTTTATATTAATTATAAATTCTTTCAAATGTAATTTACAGATAATAAACACGAGCATCGAGTGACTTGCCCAACCAAGGAGCGAATTGGTCTGAAGAGCTGCACTGAGATTTTGTGAAGCGAGCCAGCTCGTCTCTCCTTATCTGCGAGCACAAACTAATTCGCTACGTAGATTGAGAGTGATTTGAGCCTAAACGTGAACAAGTCGAACGACTTGACTTGATCTGTTTATACCCCTAATAAAATATCAAAAAATACTTCAATTAGTTGTCATGTAAGAAATGCTGAAAATGAATTCTTAGAAAATACTTCAATTAAATGAAGTGGGAATTTTGTACGCGTTCAAACTCCTAATTGCCAATATCCCATTCAGCTCACCAGACCAGACATCTTTGTTGACCAAAATTCTCACCAAATTCCATCCAAAGCCCTACCACATAAAATGGAACATTTGACCAACATCGACTAGCTTAACGCGGTGGGGGCGGGAATGTTGACCCTCGTTTGAGTATGAATGACTATCTTGAAATGCAATTTTGCTTTTCTTGATTTATTGACTCTTTTAAATTATTTTTGTGTTGTCGACATTTTATTCAAGTCAAAATCGAGGTACGATAATCTTTTTCAATCATGTTTTATAGTTAGTTTAAATAGACTCAAATTATCTATTCAACGTCCACTCACTCAAAAGATTAAAATTAAAATCTTAAATTAGGCTCGTTTTGCAAGTATTTTATTTCTGCTTCTACTTTCTGTATAAGAGAATTTTAAGGAAGTTACTTTAAATCGATTTTCTCTAAAAACTCGTATAGTCAGAAAAATACTGCTAAAAAATTATTCAAAAATAATTTCGTAATATTTATTTATTTTTTAAACTTTTCAAGAGCCCACCAAATGAGCCCTTATAGATTGAACCTACTCGCTACATTTTGCCTAGGCAGTTAAACCCTTGTTTTTTTCCCTATTTTTTCAAAAAAAAAAAAATTGTTACGTACTCATTTTTAATCACAAATTCACGCAATAAAATATTTTATCTATAAATTTAAATTTTTTTCATATTTTTTAACCACCCAATTTTTAAAAAATCATTATTTAAAACAATATTTTTTCAAAAAAAATGTCGTTAAATATGTGGATTATTGCATTTGTGCAATGAAATGACTTCTCGCAGCCGTAGATTGGATTTATCAAACACGAAACCTTGAATACCAACCCACAGTACCAACGCGTATCTACTGGACCCACTTGGAAGCGTTTATCTTAACGGACGGTATTAAACGCCGTTAAAAACAACGTCGCACGTTAAATCCACCCTAGATCCATCCGGATTACGCCCCTTTCAATCTTTCATATAACCTCTCTCTCTCTCAAACCTGGTTTCTCCGACCAGGTACCCTATTTCTCTTAAAAACTCTGTAATTGAATTTGAGAGAATTAATTCCGAGGGGTTGTGAAAATGAACGGCGGAGATTCGAATCAGCAACAGCAGCAGCAGCAGCAGCAACAGCAGCAGCAGCAGCAGTGGATTGCGATGCAGCAGTACCAACAGCAATGGATGGCCATGCACTACCCGGCAATGGCGATGCAGCAGCAGATGATTTATAACCAGCATTACATGCCGTATTACCACCAACAGCAGCATTATCAGCAGCACCCTCAGCAGAAGCAGCAGATTCAGAGCTCTACCGAAGATAACAAAACGATCTGGATTGGAGATCTCCAGCAATGGATGGATGAAACTTATCTCCAGTCTTGCTTCTCTGAAACCGCCGAGGTAAATCATTTTTTTTTAGTATGCGTGCACCTTTAATTATTTATTATTTGAGTGTTTATATTAGTGGTTTGATTACGTCGCCGTTGAATTTTCTTAATATGTTTTCCAAGTGGATTTGAAATTGCTAGATTGAAGTGAATCTTTTGATATATGCTTGAAAGCTTCGTTAGGGATTTCAGATCTCATTTAATACGGACGTAGAAACCCAGTGGAGACAGATATCTGTATATGGAAATATATTTATTTGTATTACTAGGGCAAAAGTAACTTTTGAGGGAAGAAAATGTTGGACGGAGTTTTAAGGGGCACGTCATGCATTTGCTTTATTTGGTAGGCAAGTGAAGCAAGCTACGGATCCCATAACTTGCATTTTCCTTCAAATTCGTAGAGTTAATGATAGCATCTATATCTCTAGTATGATTATGCTAATAAGGATGAGTCTTTGAAATTAATATTGTTCTCAATCCAAGATTATTACAACTGTCCTAAAGTCTTTTAAAAAGTTTTGGTGTCTTTCAAGTTCTCAAATTTTTGAAAGAGTAAATCTAAATTACTTAATTTACATGGACAATAAAGGAAAAATGATTTTGGTAGGGAAATAATATTACAAGTTTGGATATATGGGTGTTAAACAAAAAACCTAGTTGAATATTTACTTGTATATTGGTTTATTACATGTAACATGATAGCAGTTCCTAAATTTGATCGAAGTTCTTGTTCTTTGACTAAGTATGACTGTGGAGTTCCCTTGTCATGTTAATAGGTATAGCGAGGAGTGTGGAGTGATGTGTTGTGAGAATTGCAACACTGAAACTTTTTGCTGGATTAAAGGGCTTGCAAATGGTTTTTATTTATTTATTTAACATATTCTACAGTATATCTAATATATACTGTTTAGATTGGGATTATTTTTTTTATTTATAACCGTGGATGTCCGGGCCAGCTTACGCGCACTTCGACTAATCCCATGGGGCGTTGAAGTTTACGGTCGAGTACTCACCTCAGTGGCCCTGAGAGGATTCAAACCGGTGACAATTGGGGAGTAAACCCAAGGCCTGACTAATTGAACAACCCCTCAAGGTTATTTAGATTGGGATCTCATACCTGTCAATGACATTTTGCATTTGTGATTTATTAAGCTTATACATTCTTCATGCTTGGTTAGGTTGGTGGTTCTTCAATACGAGTTATATATTTATTTAGAAAACAAGTGTTTCTCTAGTTCTTAAATTTTGTGACTCAAGGGTGCTTGACAAATGACAGTTCCTGGAGAACAATA
Source organism: Fraxinus pennsylvanica (assembly GCA_912172775.2). Classification (NCBI taxonomy): domain Eukaryota; kingdom Viridiplantae; phylum Streptophyta; class Magnoliopsida; order Lamiales; family Oleaceae; genus Fraxinus; species Fraxinus pennsylvanica. The sequence goes on from OU503045.2 coordinate 4,402,875, forward strand.
GAATGCAAATTCAGAGAGAACTCTGATGGCACTTTAGCAAATGATATATATCCAATGGAGTTGACTGTGCACTGTGATTCCCAAATTGTGTAAAAAGCAGTCTAACTTTCTTTTTAGTATTGAATTATTTGATAATATAAGTATTTTTGCTCAAAGAAGCAGCAGATGCAAATAATGACCAATGGTAGTCTCTTTGATCAGTACTTTACACTGTGTTGGCGGAGCTCTAAGAGTATAATATATGGGCTATCATTCTGTTAATTCCTTGTTCCTAGTCAATAATTCTATTACAATTAGTAACAATGCTCATCAAGCAATTCATGTCCCACATAGACATGCCAATTTTTTTCATCGATTTCCTTTAGCCTATTGGTTGAATTGTCTGAATGGCTGCAGATGAAGAGTGGAAGTTTGCTATAACCAACTGTTTTTGGAGTTTAAAGGAAAAAGATAGCACTCTTAGTACATCAAAGAATGAGATACTAACAGCAGTTTTTTTCCATCTTCATTTGATGCATGAAATGGATGGGTTTAATTATACTTTTGATACTTTTTGACATGTTGAAAAATTAAAGATTTGTCCAAGAGAAATTTTTATTCGCATTTAATATCTTGAACACTCAGGTTGTTTCAGTTAAGGTCATTCGCAATAAGCATACCGGTCAATCAGACAGATATGGATTCATAGAGTTCAGTTCTCATGCTGCAGCAGAGAAAGTTCTGCAGGGCTACAGTGACAGCATGATGCCAAATACAGATCAAACCTTTCGCCTAAACTGGGCAGCCTTTAGCTCTGGTGATAGGAGGACAGATGGTGGTTCTGATCTGTCAATATTTGTTGGGGATTTGGATGGTGATGTTACTGATGCACTACTGCTTGAAACATTTGCTAGTAAATATCCATCTGTCAAAGGTGCAAAAGTAGTTGTTGACTCAAACACCGGTCGTTCAAAATGTTATGGCTTTGTCAGGTTTGGTGATGAAAATGAGAGATCACGAGCCATGACGGAAATGAATGGTGTTTTTTGTTCTAGTAGACCTATGAGAATCAGTGTTGCAACCCCCAAGAAACAAGCTACACAGCAACAGTATTCTTCACAAGGTGAAATATTATACCTCCTTTCTGCATCCTGTTATAGCCAAAAAGTTTCAGTGTTTCACTCTGATAAAATTTCACCTAAATTTAGTGATATGGTTACAAAGGGCAGCAGGCTGCATACCACAAAATTACTCTCTTTGATATTGGACAAGGATACTGAGTTCCTTGAGAATCCTATGAACGTAAATAAATCCTTCTTGATTTGAAAGAATCAATGAAACAAACTTAATTAATTTTCTTGATCTCTACTTCTATGTTATTCGTATATGCCCCCTTTCCATGTTGTTTGTTATAGGGGAAATTTTTTTGGGTCCATTTCAGCATGATTTGAGTTGTAAGTTATTTGAAAAAAATAAATTAAAATAGTATTGTACCACATGCTAACTTTCAAGTGTTACTTTTAAAATCAAGTATACTAAGATTAGTTTTACTTCAAATAAGTGGCCAGCTCGAAGTTGACCAATAAGGATGACCCGAGACAACCATGAGATTGAGCCATTGAGGGAGTATTTATTATGTGATTCACAGTAATATAAGCATTTGAGGCGGACTTCGTTTTTCTTCCCCCATCGATTCTTTCATGAAAAGGAGTAACAAAAGCACCACAAGTTTCCCATTAGCTTATTCTGATCTCGACTCATTATTCCTAAGATCTGTTAGGATACCTAAAGTATCAAAAGTTTCTAACTTAGTCTTTTCCATGTTCCTCTCATTTTATACTTATTATTTTCAAAAGGGCAATTCTTAAACAGATCATTTGTGCTCTGTCAATTAGAGTATGTAATGGAATCTATTTTAGCATAAATTCCAAAATTTTGACTTACTTTTTTTGTTTAGCCGTTATATTATCAGGTGGATATACATCAAACGGTGCCATGCCTCAAGGTTCTAAATTTGAAAATGATTCATCTAACACAACAGTGAGTCCTGCTCCCCTTGGGAAGTTTGTTTTGAGAAATTTGTATATATCTGTATTTCACTAACTCCTGACTAGATATTTGTGGGAGGACTGGACTCTGATGTCACTGATGAAGAGCTCAGAGAGTCTTTTACTCCATTTGGTGAGGTTGTATCTGTGAAGATACCTGCTGGAAAGGGATGTGGTTTTGTGCAATTTGTCAACAGGTAATTCTGTGATTCTGTTTATCATAATGCAGATATAGTCCTGTATCAATACCATGGTTGGGGAAATAAAACTGGTTTCTGGAGCTTTTTGGTGATAAAATGAGCAAATGAAATGGCTTCTTTCCAAAGTAGTTACTATCTGAAAGTACAAATGGGATTTTGGATTATTGGCTATCCTATTTTAGGACAAAAACATAAGTTGAATAGTTCTGTTTCAACTTTCACTGAAAACTTTGTGCCAAACAAAGACGTAAACTTACTATGGAGGTAGCAATATTAAGGAGCTTGAGCTATATGCATTGAAAACTTCACACTTTTAAAGCCTAATTGTGATCATGTTCTTTCATCTCCCTAATTATATTTTATATTTTGTTCTATTGCAAAGCTCTAGTTGTGGTTAGTGTTTATGTGTAATTTTTCTTGTGCTCGTGAATGATGTGTGCGCTATGGTGGAGATCATGGGTTATTGTGGGGGACCCAGGAAAGGGTGCTGGACAGTTTGGAAGTAGGGCTGGCATCGAAGGTTGGGGGCAGGGGGAGGTCTTGTGGGTGGCAGTGTTCAAGGTCAGAGGGAGTTGTGGTTGCTAGGAGAAGTGAGAGGGCTGGATGTGGCTGTCGGCAAGGTCAGTGAGGAGGTGAAGTTGAAGGTGGTGGGTTGTGGAATGGGGAATGGCGGAGAAAGGTGGGAAGAAGGACCAAAATGGTATTTTTTTGGCCGGGTTGCGGGGAGTAAACTAGGATATGCCACCAAGTTATGAATGATTGCGAATGTTTACATTTGTAGAAACAAAGCTTTGACGCATGACTATGAATAAACCTCAAGTCATAGAATTATTGTATATTGGGGAGATTCCTATTATATTGTTTGAATGTTTGAAACATAGAGCTACGATGCATTGCATAATAATTTTGAATTTCTATTTTAATAGAAGCAATGCAGAGGATGCAATACAGAAGTTAAGTGGGACAGTTATTGGTAAGCAAACAGTTCGTCTTTCTTGGGGTCGAAATCTGGGAAACAAGCAGGTAAGTTGTATCCTTCAATTTTATTTTGTTATATTGTCATTGGGGACATTATTTTCTCCTTTGACTACCCAATAGAGTTTTACCTTGTCAACTTAACAGTGTTGGTTTTATATATTGTATTTCAAAACATTTATGACTCAAATTTATCCTTGGTTTTAGAATATTGTATCTTGTTTTCTGGACTGTCTACTTGTAAACCAAAAATGAGCTTTGTGCAGTTTGGCTAAGCTTTAAAAACTTGTTAAGTTTTAGAATAAATAATTTTATTGAGTCAAAGTTGAAAATAAGTTATTTGAAGTGTGTTTGATGAAGGTTAGAAAAGTTTGCTTATAATCGAATAAGCAAGTTTGAAAATAAATATATGAATCTCTATCATTAGTATAAAAAAAAATTACTTAGCCAAACATGTTGAAACCATTCTGTTTTCTTTTCGACTCTCTTCACGTTTCTTTCTTGTTTTGCAGATGAGAACCGATGCCAACAATCAATGGAACGGGTCTTACTATGGAAGGCAAGGTTACAACGGGAATGGATATTTTGCAGGTGCAGCAGCCAACGAGGCATCTTCAAATGGTTACGGGTACCACTAGCAGCAACTTAGCTGAATTACTGGATTGTGCTCGTCGAGTATACGAGAGAAATTATCAAACTAACATGAATGCTAAAATATGTCGTATTATGAATTTTGTGGCCGGATTCAATGTAATAAGACATTTTGATTTTATTTTGTCTTTCTTCTTTGAACTTAGTTTCATAATTTTAAGATATTTAAGAGCCTGTTACAATAATTATCGTTCAATTTGTCATTCTTTTGGAGCTTCATAATGTTGTAGAAGTTTACTTTGTTTTAGTTGTTTTCTATAGTTATGTGTAAGAATATCATTGTTTAGAAGGTGGATTAGGGTTCTACTTTGAAGATTTTCAGGTAACAAAAGGAACTGAAACTTAAGATCACTGGCCAGTGATGATGAGAGTATATTGCCTCTTGCAATGCATCACTGGAGTACCCTTTTTTTTTCACACAATACTAAACTAGGTTAACAATAGCAAAAGGCAAGGTCGTGGGTCACTTTTTTAAATCACATATTTTATCTTTTATTAAAAAGTTAATAAAATGATGTTTGATGGAGATTAAAGTTAGATTTTTAGTAGATTGCGATAGAAATTTTTGAAATGTGTGGTTGAAAAGTCGTGGTACCCATGAAAGATGTAGTTAATATTGATAGTTTGACTTTGACTTGGATTAAAATCAGATTTTAATCTGGATTAAATTGAACCGGACCTGAATTGCCCGCAACGAATCACATTCCGGCTTGATGCCATTCTCCTTAGAAGACCAAACCTTCTCACAAATCCATAGTCAATGTTTGATCGTCATTTCTTAAAATTCATTTTTTATGAACACATTTTCAATCACGAGACTCGTAATATTTATCAATTTTTCAATCATATATTTTACTAACTTTTATGAAAATTTATAAAAAATTTAATTTTTATGCTTAAAACTCTAAAACATTGAGGTGTCAAACGTTTCACTAAAAAATTGCAATCAATGACGTGGCCTCAAAACAATGGCTAGTCCGTGATGCATTAAAGGACTCAAAGTACACAATCACACAGTTACCATTGTCAACCATGATCAAAACGCTGTCGTTTAAACTGTCGATTCCCCCCATACCGGGCCGATATCGGCAACGAATTCTCAGTCTCTCAGTCTCTAGGGTTTTTAATTTCTAGAGAGTAGAGAAATCCCCAAATTAAGAAGAAAAATGGATCAATCGTTTCTGATAATGCTATCAAATTTGCTCCACCTCCACAACCACCTTGATCCGACCAACTCACTCCTTTCCGACACCTCCTCCACCGCCTATTCCTCCGACGTATCCTCTCCTGCCTCCCTTCTAACCTCCACCTCCGCCGCGCCCCTCCTCTTCTTCACTCTCGCCTCCGTCCTTTCTTATCTCGCTTCTAACTCACCTAAAAAACCCTCCAAGGCCTCTTCCCCCTCCTCCTCTTCCTCCAAACCCTCGTCAGAATTCTCCGTCGCCGCTTTCCGCGCCCTCTCAACCGAGCGCATATGGGCCATGGAAGCCCCCCTCCGCGACGCCCAGTGGCGATCCCTCTACGGCCTGTCCTACCCAGTATTTACTACTGTTGTTGATAAGCTTAAGCCGTACATTACTCAATCCCAGCTCTCTTTGCCGTCTGATTATGCAGTTGCTATGGTCCTGTCTAGGCTCTCTCATGGCCTTTCCCTCAAAACCCTTGCGTCCCGTTATGCCCTTGAACCGTATTTGATTTCGAAGATTACAAACATGGTTACTCGCCTATTGGCTACTAAGCTTTACCCTGAATTTATCAAAATCCCAGTTTCACGACGTCGTCTTGTGGAGAATACTCAAGGGTTTCAGGAATTAACCGCGTTGCCTAATATTTGTGGGGCTATTGATTCGACTCCAGTGAAGCTGCATAAGCTTAGTCCTGATGTGATTAATGGTTCTATGTATTATTGTAAATATGGGTTTCCCTCGATTTTGCTGCAGGTTGTTGCTGACAGCAAGAAGGTTTTCTGGGACGTGTGTGTGAAGGCTTCGGGTGGTTATGATGATGCCACGCATTTTAGGGATAGTTTGTTGTATAACAGGTTGATATCTGGTGACATTGTGTGGGACAAGGCGATCAATGTTAGAGGGCAGCATGTGAGGCCGTACATAGTGGGAGACTGGTGTTTTCCTCTGCTGTCATTTTTACTTACGCCATTCAGTTATAACAGGACAGGGAATCCAGCACAAAATGCATTTGATGAGGCATTGATGAAAGGGAGGAATACGGTGGAGGAGGCCATTGGATTGCTTAAAGGGAGGTGGAAGATCCTGCAGGACTTGAATGTGGGACTGAACCATGCGCCACAAACGATTGTTGCGTGTTGTGTGTTGCATAATCTGTGCCAGATCGCAAGGGAGCCCGAACCGGAGCTTTGGAAAGAGCCTGAAGAGAATGGGCAGCCTCCTAAGGTGCTGGAGAATGAGAAATCCTTTCATTATTATGGGGAGAGTTTGAGGCAAGCCCTAGCTGATGATCTATACCAACGGCTTTCATCAAGATGAGCTTTTACCAAATGTAAGAATAACTTTGCTTTGCTTTATGATTTGCTCTAGATGATCATTCTCTCCTATCTTGTTGGCAGTAAAGTTTCTACAATATCTCCTCTGGTTAACAAGAATGTTTAATGACATTCTGGAACTTGAAACCGATATTAGATCGGCTTGAATCGAAGAAGTATTATGCATATCCATCATTTTTCTTCTACTGGCAGTTAAGATTATGTTTAATGTTGAAATTTGTCGTGGTAGTCCTTTGTTGGTTCATTAGAAGGAAAAATGTGCATAAGAAAATCATAGGCGTGGCAATATTAGAACGGATAAATAATTTGAGAAACTGAAGAATGCAAAATTTCTTTCCTACTAAGAATAATTGGAGGAATAAACATCTTAAAATTTCTTTCCTACTAAGAATAATTGGAGGAATAAACATCTTTGAACTCTTTGTTTGTAGAAAGCATAAGACCCTGGAAACTTGGTCCTATCTGGTAACATAGAAATTTCTTCCTATCTTCCTTCAAAAACAATGTGGTTTCTCTCCGTCCAAATTAACCAAATGATCCAGAACCCGCTTTCCATATAATCATGCCACCACAACAAACTCACTCGACCAGCATCCTTAGTAACGACTAATAGATGGGAATACTTGACAAAACCAATTGGATTGGAATAATCTTTTCTCACTTGAGAATAATGATTTCTTCCACTCACCAACCTTTTAACAACGTTCTCAACTCCTGGAAACCAAAACACTATCGGCAATTTCAACCTCTCAGCTAAACAGACCCTCGGTGCCAACATAACTAGAATAGACGTCAACTCCTTGTGGAACATGGCTTGATTTGTTTATGTATGAATGTAAGACTAGTACTTGCACATTTCACTGAAATAGTTCTTTCTATTTTTCCTAATAAAAATGTCTATTGAACTTCCCTTTTCTAGGAAATTTCGGCGGTTGATATATGAAGCCTGCTCATGTACCAACCTGGCTGCTGCAGTAGTTGAATGGGTATCTTAAATTTGCACATTGTGGAGGGATCATCAAAAAAGTGTTCATCATTTAGGTAAAGTAGTGGCAATTGCTTCAGGCCTTTACATTTCTTAAAACCATTTGCAAGACAAATGTATATTTTACAGCTGAAGAAGAAACATATCAGCTGAACTTGAGTGAATGTCAAGGCAAGACAGGAGCATCATAACACAATAGGTTATGCCAAACCACGTCCCATTTGTAATTGGATTTTATTTACCTTATATTTTGCTAATTAACTTCCAAACAACATTAATAGCAAGGAGAACATTTTCATGCTATTGTTTTGTTTCACGATGTCTACCACAGGTTTCATTTGCCTCATTGTTATATAGCATTAAGCCAATTTCGCACATAGATGGTCACACTATGATTTCTGTTATTAAGAATTTAGCTCAGGTTTGTCATTGGACTTTCGATATGGATGTGAATATACTGGCTATCTATTTCCTAACTGGAATTTACATGTAAGAACTTGACTAATATGGCAGCAATCAGATTTGTCTTTACAAAATTCCAATTTCTACTCTTCCAGACATTTGAAGAACAGATTTCTGTAGTTTCCTTGATGGGAACAAGAGTGTGCTGCTCGTCTGTTTAGGAACTGTAAATGACTTGGATTAAGACATGTTTGAGGTGTCTAAAATGAAGCACGATATTTGCTACGATGAATGCTTTGTAGGTATGTTTGTTATGCTAGACTGAACAAACACGGATAA
>OU503045.2:4422196-4434287 GCA_912172775.2 Fraxinus pennsylvanica
CAGCCCTCGGCGATCCTGCAACCACGGTTGGAATTGTTGTTCAAAATCAATAAAAACAGAGTTGGAATAGTAATTGGAAAAAGAAGTCAAAACCATGATCTATGCGACCGCATAAATCAAAAAGTATGTGAACGTGCAGGGATTTCAACCCCTGCATCTGTTCCTTCTATGCGACTGCATAGGATTCTTCTATGCAATCACATAGAAGAAATATATGACCATTGAACGTTTGAATTTTTGGTGGTTATTTGTGAAAAATTGCAAATGTTTCATGATTTTTTAGCGCCATTTCTTGAGTATTGATGATTATCTATTTATAGATAACATGAGATCAATACAAAAATATATTGAAAAATCCCTTTCCATGTGTTAATATGCGCAAGAACATTTCAACTTGCTCGTAAATATCTACCTGCCGACTACTTTATAAGCAATATTCATCACGTAGAATGTCGCAACACTTGTGGGTACATTCGAAATCTTTGATAGCACACTCTTTCATTGCTTCCTTCATAAACATGTGGCCATTTCTGGAAAAAGAAATCTTTGAATACGACGCTGATGTTTGTTATAGTAGTTTTTCGCGTCGCTGTATGCGATCCTACAATACGTAACCCAGTTCGTTACACTATCCACCAGTTGGCTAAAAAACTCATCATCTTCGAATTCTTCTTCCTCATCGAAGTTTGATAGAAGCACACAATTGAAGTTGAGATCATCCATTGCGTTACTGATATTTAAGAAATTGTTAAATTTATTATAAGCGAGTTGAAGAAATTTTTTTGAACAGTACAAATTTGTGTTACTAACCTCGGGATTTCACATATCATACGTAAATGTGGCACGTGAGTTGTTTTCTTTGATTGACCTTTCAGTGCTGGTTGTAACAAATTTTCAAAATAAAAAAAGTTGCATCACATTATACCATTTCAATGTTTTCTTGCTAGTGCTGAAAGATTCCCAAAAAAAGTGCATTACCTACAACTTTTGTCTATCATGCATGTACTATTTGTCGTAAGAAATAAAGTAAACAATTTTAAACACAAACCTACACGGTATAATAACATATGAAATGGAAAATAATCATAACGTACATGGGTACGGGTACATAAAGCTATAATTGTCACAGGGAAAAAACGAAAAATAAGATAACCACATGAGTACTAGAGTTGGTAGTGTCACTAATAGAGTGATTTGTTGCGCTCATTAAACTATCACTCAATCCACTCAAATTTTTCATCAGCGTCTCGAATCACGCCGAACATATCTCGATAGCGCTTCTGTGCAAGAAGCATACAAGCAAAAAAGTACAGGGGGTTCGTCGCTGGAGTCTCCCAGCTGCAAGGAACTCTTCGGCGTAGGTCGACTCCAACATTTTCAGTCGGCGCCATATGGTATTTATCTTCGCTGCTACTTCCTCGACGGCACTGTTTGCGCGGTCAACAGAAAATGACAACTCCCGAGCAGAAATTTTCTTTTTCTTCCCCTTTTGCAAAGTCATCGCCGACTTCCTTTTTTCGCTCTTCGGGCATTTGAAGCGTTTACACTGGAGTTACACTTCTCTTCGCTCCCTTAGACTCAAACCAGTACTTAGTGGTGGCAATGAGTCGAGTCGAGCATCTACCCATGAGCTCGGCTCGTGCTCAAGGGTCGAGCTCGGCTTGGCCCACGAGCTGAGCCCATGAGCTCGTGTTTTTTTCTTTTCTTTTTTTAATTTTTAATTTTTTAATTTTTTTTCTTTTTTCGTCAATTTTTTTATGAGCGCACGAGCCTAAAGTTCACGAGCTCGACGAGTCGAGCCTTACTCTAACAATGCGAAGCTCGTTCGACATAACTTCGTCGTGGTCATTGCATACTTGTCACCTTCGTAACTGTAGCTAAAAAGTTGACTCTATCGGATGTAGATCTCATTGACATCTTTATCTTTAAAATCTTTGTAGTCCTTGTTTTCTTACAATAACGGTTACACAATAACGCAAACGCAAATGAGTTGATAACTGTAAAAATGCACATCTCTCTGTGCATTAGCCTAAGATTGAATTGAGCTAAGTATGGGCAGTTTCTTGACATAAATTGACTATACAAGCATCAAGACAGAATATTGATTAGATATTCGCTACAAATTCTCTACAAACAAACACAACCACTTCTCACAACTTACGGCAGCTACTAAATATCAGAGGAAATGCTATCAATGGAAAACACCCAGCAATCATCAACACACTGCATATAATCACATTTTCGACAACATTACACATTCCTAAACACAAGTAACTTTTCGACAGAGCAAGACCCCACTCCAATCAAATATTCAAACAACCACTCCGGCATTATCTTCATGAAACTCGTTTTCATGGATACGGTTTAGATTTAGCCAAAATTACAGAACACACATGCAATTGACGTAGTCAATATTTACGTAAAGTGGCACCAATTCACAACTTCGTAACTTTATTTTTCGGCTCTACCATTCGTCTGATGCTACGATACAGTATGCCGATGGGTTATATTCGACCCCAATACAAGCCAACACGCTCTCAATCGTGCTTCGTGAAACATTTACTGTGCCAATGACCTTCAGCAATCGCTGTCTAGCAGGCAGCAATAAACATTCTCCTTTATGAATGGTTCCATTTCGCATATTTTTTTGGAGCCTAAGTCGTTTTGGCACGCATGCGATATGGACGAACCAGGACCACGAAAGTCACCTATCTGTGGGAATTAGACAAACAGAGTTGTAACACGATGTAAGGAATCAAAACTTTAATTGTAGCGTAGGGTCCAGTTCGTTACCTGATTTGAGAATGGCTCCATGGATAATGGATAATGAATTCGAAAAAAAAATGGCACTGTTGACGCGGTCCAGCCTGTAGCAAAACTTACAGACATTGCCCTTGTCCCGCACTGGTATGTGCGTCCGTCTTCAGATTGAGCTTCGTCATTGCCCTGGGTGAATCGGTAAATAGAAAAACGTAGCACATAGGAAATGGGCAGAACATACGTGACTTGAGGCGAAGTTGGATATGCTATAGAGGAAATTGTGGCAAACATATGTGACTTGAGGCTGTTGGACGCTGCGCTTGTGCGGCCACAGCTGAGCCAGAATGGAGAAACAAGAAAATGGTTGCTTCCGATGCCAAATCTCACAACTTACGGCTTTAGGTTCTACTGTAAACGGAAAATGCAGCTTCGAGGGTACATGCTGAAGAGGGGTCAACGGCGAGGTTGGGTATCAGGCAAGGGAAGTCGACGGCAGCTGGTCAATGGGTCTGGGCAGGTTCGACGTCAAGCAGCTTTCAACAAGGGTGCATGTGCGGATGAGGGAGAAAAACGAATTGAGAAAGTGAAATGCTGGAAGGGTAGAATGGAGAAATGTCTTTTTGCATTGTCAAATTTTGAACAGTGATTGTCGGATATTTTACTGCTCCAACATTCAATTTTTCTCTACAAAAGCCAAAAAAATGTGCCCTAAACAAGGGCTAATTTTAACTAGTGTAGAGCACTGCCAAAATTGAATTGAAATTGCAGTTATGAAGTAGTTGGTGTGATTTCAAGTGGTCTAGATTTCTATTGTTTCGAAATCGAACCAATTCGTTTTCGATTATTAACCAAATCGAAACATTCACCTTATTTAGAAAATTACTTATTTTACCAAAATATATTATTTTTTAATTCAATTATACTGCAAAAAGTTTAGTCCATGTTTGATGTGAATTAAAATTATAATAAAAATTCGAGTCAAAATCAACAATTAATGTTAACCATATGTTTCATTGAACCCATAATTTTTTAACAACACATTTCATTAACTTTTATTAAAAATTACTAAAAATCTGATTTTTAGTTACAGCAAACATGGTCTTAATATACTTTCTAGACTACTCTATTGACTGTTTAGAAAAAGAATAATTTATGATAATAGTTTCTTATGAATTTCGAAAAGAATGATTTTTACGAGCTCAAATTTTATGATTCAACCTTATATTGATTTATTAGCTTAAGCTTGTACTCAGACGAAAATATTTGTATTACAATGTTTATGTTTAAAAAGTTCCAATTTAAGTGTTATATTGAAATTTCACAACAATATATTTATTTATTCACTTGTCCAAATAAGTTAATTTTATCACTTAAAACAGTTTGAAATCAAAGTGAACTGAAAAATGGTTTGGAGGAACATTGATGTGATTTAAACCGTTTAAAATAATTTAACTTGAAAATAGTTCAAAAATCTAACTGTGTTCATCTCAAATTGTAACCATACATTTCATTGCATCCACAAGTATTTAGATCTTATCAATCATTCATTTTTTAAAAAGTAAACTATAGTAACAAAAAATAAACCCCAAAACAGGAGCATATACCTTTTTGCTTTTTCGAGTCAGGAACTGAGTCAATCAAGGCATCACAGTCTTGAACTGGTCACTAGATTGTACAAGATATTATATGTTTATCCGTGTTTGTTCAGTCTAGCANCAGCCCTCGGCGATCCTGCAACCACTGTTGGAATTGTTATTCAAAATCAATAAAAACGGAGTTGGAATGATAATTGGAAAAGGAAGTCAAAACCATGATCTATGCGACCGCATAGATCAAAAAGTATGCGGCCGCAAGTGAACGTGCAGGGATTTCAACCCCTGCATCTGTTCCTTCTATGCGACCGCATATGATTCTTCTATGCGGTCGCATAGAAGAAATATATGACCGTTGAACGTTTGAATTTTTGGTGGTTATTTGTGAAAAATTGCAAACTGTTCATGATTTTTTAGTGCCATGTCTTGAGTATTGATGGCTATCTATTTATAGATAACATGAGATCAATACAAAAATATATTGAAAAACATTATTAAATCCAATATTGAGATAAAATCATCATTCCAATACAAAGAATCAATATTCTTTCATCCATATTCAAATATCTCTTTGTGTTTTTCAAGTTTTGGTAGAAAAACATAAGTGCTTAAGTGTTTTTATTATAAGACTTGATCAATCCTACAAACTATTTGCCGACAAACCCTTTAAGCACCAAATTCATCCAAGAAGGGTAAATATCGTTTAAGGACAGCGATCCTCGTGTTTGAGCCTTTTGATTCTTCTATGAAGTTGGTGATAATTTATTTCCTGGTTTTGGTTCGTGGCTTTCGTCTCAAATCTTTTTGTGGAGAATCAATTTATGATGTTGATGATTACTTGTTTCCGGATTTTCTCCAACTCATTCAAGTGGAAGCGATTTCGTTGATATTCTTGATCATTTGTTCATTGATTTCTTCTCCAAGGAATTATGATATGTGAAATCTCGAGGTTAGTAACACAAATTTGTACTGTTAAAAAAAAATCCAACTTGCTTATAAGAAATTTAACAATTTCTTAAATATTAGTAACGCAATGAATGATCTCAACTTCAATTGTGTGACTTCGATGCCAAAGACAAATTCGAAGATGATGAGTTTTTTAGCCAATTGGCGAATGACGCAACGAACTGGGTTGCGTATTGTAGGATCGCATACAGGGACGCGAGAAACTACTATAGCAAACAGCAGCGTCGTATTCAAAGATTTTCTTTTTCTAGAAATGACCACATGTTTATGAAGAATCAATGGAAAAGAATGGAAATATATATATGCTATCAAAAATTCTCAATGTACTCACAAGAGTTGCGACATTCTGCACATATTATGCGTGACGAATATGGCTTATGTAGTAACCAACAGGTAGATATCTACGAGCAAGTTGGAATGTTCTTGTGCATATTAGCACATGGAAATGGGTGCCGACGGGTGACAACGATATTCAACCATTCGTTGCAAACAGTATGCCATTATTTCAAAGAGGTTCTTCGTGTCGTTGTTGTGCTATTGGCACCTCTTATAAAATCTAGTCTGAACTATAACCACAGAGAAGATCCCTACAGGCCGGATCCAACTAAGCATCTCGTGTTTCAGGATTGCATTAGAGCTATTGATGGAACGAATGTGAAAGCTGTGCTACCGAGTCACGAGCGTGTGAATTTCATAGGCCGAAAAGGAGTACCGACGCAAAATGTGTTGGCCACGTGTGATTTCAATTTATGTTTCACGTTTGTCCTTTCTGGCACCACGGGGAATACGCACGACGCTCGAATACTGGCTCGTGCTATATACAGTCTAACGCTGGGTAAGTATTATTTGATTGACTTCAATTTGGCTCATCAACCGGGATATATGGCCCTATACTAAGGATCAGATATATTGTACCATTTTCAAGAGTTCGGCGTCGATGGAGCAGGTTGTCTCGACATTTTCGAAATGCTTGTGAGAGATTTAACTAAGACACTATTCGTACAGAAACGTGATTGAACGTGTCTTTGGTGTGTGGAAGCAAAGATGACAAATCATTGACCGTATACCTAGCCATTCATTTAAAACACAAGTTTCAGTTGTCGTCGCAACGATGGATATTCATAATTTCTTATGTCAAACTGGATTTGTGGACGAGACGTTTGCGAGAGCATAGATGGATGACGGTGCATCTGAGGTGGAGCTACCTAACGCTGAAGACGAAATGCATACCGAAATGAATGCACATAAAATGCAGCGAAGTGAGTGGGACAGACTTCGCGATTATATGTTACAACAACGCTATAATTTTTTTATGATGTGTAATATTTTGCACATGTGTAGTGTAATAAGAATATAGATAAATAAATTGATATCGAATTTTGAAAGAATGTGGATAGGGATCAAAACTCATTTTCAACCACACATTTTTCAATAAAATAATATTTTCCATCTCATCTAAAATTTCTTCTTTTTTAACCGCATATTTTCTATTATATCACTATGTGAAATTCATTATTCCTTCAATAATGTGCATCGAACATCCCCCATATCAATTTATTTGTTTATGTTCTTATTACACTACACGTGTACATCCTAAAAAATTATTGCGTCGTTGTTGTGCCATATAATCGCGAAGTCCGTCATACTCACTTCGCTGCATTTCGTGTGCATTCATTTCATCTTCAACTTTAGGTAGCTCCACATCGGGTACATCGTCATCTTTCTCTACTCTCGCAAACGCCTCGTCCACAAATAAAGTACGACGTAAGAAATTATGAATACCCATCGCTGTGATGAAAACTGCAACTTGTGTTTTAAATGATTAGCTAAGCATACGGTCAAGAATTTGCTATTATTGCTTCCACACACCAAAAGCACGTTCAATTACGTTTCTGTACGAAGAGTGTCTGTAGTTAAATCTCTTACAAGCATTCCGAAAACGTCGAAGATGACTGTTCCATCGTCGCGGAACTTTTGAAAATGGTACAATATATCTGATCCTTAGTATGAGGCTATATATCCCGGTCGATGAGTAAAATCGGAGTCAACCAAATAATACTTACCCGGTGCTGGTAGCGGAAAGTGAATTTCTGGACTGTATATAGCACGAGCCAGTATTTGAGAGTCGTACGTATTCTCGGTGGTGCCAGAAAGGACAAACGTGAAACATAAGTTGAAATCACATGTGGCTAACACATTTTGCGTCGGTACTCCTTTTTGGCCTATGAAATCCACACGCTCGTGATTTGGTAGCACAGCTTTCACATGTGTTCCATCAATAGCTCCAATGCAATCCTGAAACAGGGGATGCTTAGTCTGGTCTGACCTTTAGGGATCATCTCCTTGGTTATAGTTCAGAGTGTATGAGAAATGTTAATAGCACAACGACGACATGGAGAACCTCTTTGAAGAAATGGCATACTATTTGCAACGAATGGTTGAATATTTTTATCACTTGTTAGTATTCCTTTCCATGTGCTAATATGCACAAGAACATTCCAACTTGCTCGTAGATATCTACATGCTGACTACTGTAGAAGCAATATTCATCACGCAGAATGTCGCAACACTTGTGGGTACATTCGAAATCTTTGATAGCATATATGTTCGTTCTCTTTCATTGCCTCCTTCATAAACATGTGGTCATTTCTTTAAAAAAAAAAGAAATCTTTGAATACGACGCTGTTGTTTGTTATAGTAGTTTTTCGCGTCGCTATATGCGATCCTACAATACGCAACCCAATTCGTTACGCTATCGCCGTTGGCTAAAAAACTCATCATCTTCAAATTCATGTTCCTCATCGAAGTTCGATAGAAGCACACAATTGAAGTTGAGATCATCCATTGCGTTACTGATATTTAAGAAATTGTTAAATTTCTTATAAGCAAGTCGAAGAAATTTTTTTGAACAGTACAAATTTGTGTTACTAACCTCGGGATTTCACATATCATACGTAAATGTGGCACGTGAGTTGTTTTCTTTGATTGACCTTTCAGTGCTGGTTGTACCAAATTTTCAAAATAAAAAAAACTGCATCATATTGTACATTTTCAATGTTTTCTAACTAGTGCCGAAAGATTCCCCAAAAAAATGTGCATTACCTGCAACTTTTTTCTATCATACATGTAGTATTTGTGGTAAGAAATAAAGTAAACAATTTTAAACACAAACCTACAAAGCATAATAACATATGAAATGGAAAAGAATCGTAACGTACATGGGTATAGGTACATAAAGCTATAATTCTTACGGGGAAAAAATGAAAAATAAGATAACCACACGAGTACTAGAGTTGGTAGTGTCACTAATAGAGTGATTTGCTGCCCTCATTAAACTATCACTCAATCCACTCAAATTTTTCATCAACGTCTCGAATCACGCCGAGTATATCCTGATAGCGCTTCTGTGCAAGAAACGTACAAGCAAAAAAGTACAGGGGTTCGTCGTTGGAGTCTCCCAGCTGCAAGAGGCCAACTCCAACATTTTCAGTCGGCACCATAATGGTATTTATCTTTACTGCCACTTCCTCGACGGCACTATTGCGCGGTCAACAGAAAATGACAACTCCCGAGCAGAAATTTTCTTTTTCTTCTCTTTAGTGAAGTCGTCGCCGACTTCCTTTTTCGCCGCTTCGGGCATTGGAAGCGTTCACACTGGAATTACACTTCTCTTCGTCTCCCTTACACTCAAACCAGTACTTAGTGGTGGCAATGGGTCGAGTTGAGCATCTACCCACGAGCTGACTCGTCACTTAGCTAGTTAAAGTGACGAGCCGAGCTCGACTCGTGCTCAAGGGTCGAGCTGGCTTGGCCTACGAGCCGAGCCCATGAGCTCTTTTTTTTTTCTTTTTCTTTTTTTTCAAATTTTAAATTTTTTCATTTTTTTTTACTTTTTTCTTCAGATTTTTTACGAGCCCATGAGCTCGACGAGCCAAGCCTTACTCAAACAATGCGAAGCTCGTTCGACATAACTTCGTCATGGTCATTGCGTGCTTGTCAACTTTGTAACTGTAGGTAAAAAGTTGACGATATCGGAGGTAGATCTCATTGACATATTTATCTTTAAAATCTTTGTAGTCCTTGTTCTCCTACAATAACGCAAACGCAAATGAGTTGATAACTGTACAAATGTACATCTCTCTGTGCATTTTCCCAGGATTGAATTTAGCTAAGTATGGGCATTTTCTTGACATAAATTGACTATACAAGCATCAAGACAGAATATTGATGAGATATTCGTTACAAATTCTCTACAAACAAACACAACCACTTCTCACAACTTACGGTAGCTACTAAATGTCAGAGGAAATGCTATCTATGGAAAACACCCAGCAATCATCAACACTGCATATAATCACATTTTCGATAACATTACACATTCCTAAACACAAGCAACTTTTCGACAGAGCAAGACTCAACTCCAATCAAATATTCAAACAACCACTCCGGCATTATCTTCATGAAACTCGTTTTCATGGATACAGTTCGGATTTAGCCAAAATTACAGAACACACAAATGCAATTGACGTAGTTAATATTTACGTAAAGTGGCACCAATTCGCAACTTCGTACATTTATTTTTCGACTCTACCATTCGTCTGATGCTATAATACAGTATGCCGATGGGTTATATTCGACCCAAATACAAGCCAACACGCTCTCAATCGTGCTTCGTGAAACACTTATCGTGTCAATGACCTTCGGCAATCACGGTCTCGCAGGCAGCAATAAACATTCTCCTTTATGCAGGGTTCCATTTTGCATATTTTTTGGAGCCTAAGTCATTTTGGCACTCATGCGATCTGGACGAACCAGGACCCCGAACGTCACCTATCTGTGGGAATTAGACAAACAGAGTTGTAGCACCATTTAAGGAATCAAAACTTTAATTGTAGCACAGGGTCCAATTCATTACCTGATTTGAGAATGGCTCCATGGATATTGGATAATGAATTCGAAAAAAAAAATGGCACTGTTGACGCAGTCCAACCTGTAGCAAAACTTACAGACACAGCCCTTGTCCCGCACCGGTATGTGCTTCCATCTTCAGATTGTGCTTCATCACAGCCCTGGGTGAATCGGTAAACAGAAAAACGTAGTACATAGGAAATGGGCAAAACATATGTGACTTGAGGCGAAGTTAGATATCCTACAGAGGAAATTGTGGCGAACGATGAACGACGTTGCACGACGGAGAGGCTGTTGGACGCTGCACTTGTACGGCTACGGCTGAGCCAGAATGGAGAAATAAGAAAATGATTGCTTCCGATGCCAAATCTCACAACTTACGGCTTTAGGTTATACTGTAAACGGAAAATGGAAGTACTATGTGTACACAATAATTTCCACAATCTTTTACACCCCCCTCACATTGAAGGGGGCCCACATACAATAAAATATTTGTGAACCCCCCTCCATGTGAGGGGGGTGTAAAAGATTGTGTACACCACAAGGTGTACACATAGAATAATCCAACGGAAAATGCAGCTTTGAGCGTACGGGCTGAAGAGGGGTCAACGGCGAGGTTGGGTATCAGGCAAGGGAAGTCGAGGCAGCCGGTCAACGGGTCTGGGCAGGTTCGACGTCAAGCAGCTTTCAACAAGGTTGCGTTGCGGATGAGGGAGAAACGAATTGGGAAAGTGAAAATGCTAGAAGGATAGAATGGAGAAATGTCTTTTTGCATTGTCAAATTTGGAACAGTGATTGTCTGATATTTTATTGCTCCAACATTCAATTTTTCTCTACAAAAGCCAAAAAAATGTGCCCCAAACAGGGGCTAATTTTAACTAGTGTAGAGCCCTGCCAAAATTGAATTGAAATTGCAGTTATGAAGTAGTTGGTGTGATTTCAAGTGGTCTAGATTTCTATTGTTTCGAATTCGAACCAATTCGTATTCGATTATTAACCAAATCGAAACATTCACCTTATTTAGAAAATTACTTAATTTACCAAAATATATTATTATTTAATTCAATTATACTGCAAAAAGTTTAGTCCATGTTTGATGGGAATTAAAATTATAATAAAAGTTCGAGTCAAAATCAACAATTAATGTTAACCATATGTTTCATTGAACCCATAACTTTTTAACAACACATTTCATCAACTTTTATTAAAAATTACTAAAAATCTGATTTTTAGTTACGCAAACATGGTCTTAATATACTTTCTAAACTACTCTATTGACTGTTTAGAAAAAGAATAATTTATGATAATATTTTCTTACGAATTTCGAAAAGAATGATTTTTACGAGCTCAAATTTTATGATTCAACCTTAATACCTTATATTGATTTATTAGCTTAAGCTTGTACTCAGACGAAAATATTTGTATTACAATGTTTATGTCTAAAAAGTTCCAATTTAAGTGTTATATTGAAATTTCACGACAACATATTTATTTATTCACTTGTCTAAATAAGTTAATTTTATATCCCTTAAAACAGTTTGAAATCAAAGTGAACTGATAAATGGTTTGGAGGAACGTTGATTTGATTTAAAACTTTTCAAATAATTTAACTTGAAAATAGTTCAAAAATCTAACTGTGTTCATCTCAAATTGTAACCATACATTTCATAGCATCCATAAGTATTTAGATCTTATCAATCATTCATTTTTTAAAAAGTAAACTTTAGTAACAAAAAATAAACCCCAAAACAGGAGCATATACCTTTTTGCTTTTTCGAGTCAGGAACTGAGTCAATCAAGGCATCACAGTCTTGAACTGGTCACTAGATTGTACAAGATATTATCCGTGTTTGTTCAGTCTAGCA
>OU503045.2:4434387-4479594 GCA_912172775.2 Fraxinus pennsylvanica
ATTCATTTTTAAAAAATTTCTTTAGTTTCGTTACTAGGCTCTTATACCAATTTTAGGGTAAAATTGCGGAAAATAGTTAAAATATAAGACTAAGGGTATAATAGACAAAAAACTCATAAAATGACAAAAAACTGTAAAACTTTGTGAATGAAACTGTAAGAGAAGCATTATTCTAAAGTCAATGTATAAACAATTGTCAACTCACAAAAATGTTATACATGATGTCAAAGTCAATGCACATGATTGGTTTAGAATTAATTGGACCGTCCTAATTTGTATACATGATAGGATTGATCTCTTCTTTCACTTCAGGTTTCAATCATGACACTAACTCCATAGGTGGTAGGGGAAAGTAATGAACGATTGATCAACCAACATGAACTGGGAAAATTTGACTACGGACTATATGAATGGATGAGTCCTTTAGAGCCACTTCTTGACGTTCGACGTGGTAAGAAAGAAATAAAGTGAATGCGTGACACAACGATATCACGTTTTGAGTAGCTCAAAGTTCGATATGCCGTGACTCGAATCGACTCGCCTCTCTCATTTGGAAAATATGCAAACGCAAGGATGGATTTAGATTAATAGCTTAATTTTAGGTTCTTTATAAGTTTACGTGCGAAATGATTGATAACAATACAAAATTTAAAATTTTTAAATTTAGTAAGTACCATAAATTTTGAGTAGTGTTATTGTCGCTGACTACTACAGTTGTTCTACGTGACATCTTAGGTGAAATATTTTAATAATTAAATAAATAATATTTTTTTTAATAATAATTAGAAAAGAAAGAGAACAATAGAAGACTTCATTTAATCAATCTGGAACCTCGCCTCTCCCAAAACTTTCCTTTTTGGGTCAAGACTCAAGAGTGGCCCATTAGTTGCTCTATATTTTAGAGAGTTTAACATTCTCTATTTTTAACTTTTGAAAATTACAAGGACTAAGTATTTTCAAAATCTTAATTTATAATTAATTTTAGAGATTCTAAATATTAATAATAATATTATGAAAGTAAATTAATTAACATACCCCCATACACCCCACCTCACTACCGAATCCTAAATTTATCTTCATTCCCTCCTCTACTTTCCTTCTCTGTATCTTACCATTTCTCGCTCTATATTACATTTATGGTCCATTTGATTGCAAAAGTGGAATTTGAGTGGAAAGAAAATGAATTTCAGATAATTGAATTGACTAGAATTGTTTTCATGGAAATTGCCAATGATTAGTATAATTTTTTATGTGGAAAATATTAAAATTTTGGATATTTTTATATTCATTTGACTTTGTTTTACATGAAAATTGTTCAATAATGAGATAAAATTTATTACAATTAGGGATATAATTTATTTTCATTGCCAATTTTTTTTTAAAAAAAAAAAGTAAAAAAAATTAAACTGGAAAACCAAATTGGTGGAAATTGATTTTCATCAAAAACAAGGAATTCGAACCGTGTGAGCCAGAACCAAGAAAATTTAGTGTATCAAACATGCCTAAAGTGAAAGATGTTTTCCATTTTCCATGGAACTTTGCAGTTAATCAAACGGGGCCTTAGACTCCATATCCCATCTCTCTTAGCCCCACAACCATCGTCGATTTCCTATGTCTCTCTTCGTTGTGTGGCGCTGATCTAAGATCTCTCTCTTTCCCGCATGCGAAACCATCATCGCTTCTTCTGTTCAATGTGGTGCACTTTTAGATCGGTGTGTTGAGGTGCGGCTGCGCAGCAAGGTGCTCCATCTTATCTATTTTCTTGAGTTGATTGTTGTGGTTGGTAGTAAGTGTTGATAGTCCCAGTGGTGGATTTGGGGATCCTTTTGGTGGGGTTGTGTTTGTGGTGAGGTAGAGATGGGGGTTGTTGGTGGTGCGGTGGTGGTGGAGGTGGCAGTGGCAGTGGCAAGGGATGAATCGCTAATGGTCCAGGTAGTGGTGGTGAGAAGGTGGTAGTGGTCCTGGTGGTGGTGGTCCTGGATTATTCCTGGCAACTAGTGGAAAGTTCATATTTGTTAGAGTATAGATATGATGATGAAGACGAATGTGGCTGTAAATAGGGTGCGGGTGGTGGCTGTCCCAGCATCGGTAGTGACGGTGATGATGGTGGAGCATTTGGTGGTGCCGGTAGCAGGAAAGACGTTAAAAAGAAGCATAGAAATGGTCACAAATTATTTGGTGTTGGTGTTGGCGGCGACGATGACGACAATATGGTGGTGGCAATGGCAACGGTGGTGGTGGAGTGAGATAAAGAGTGGTGAGCAAATTATTGTTGACCTATGGTTTATTTCATCCTTAATGTTTTCATCATAACAAATAAGATTAATATTATTTCTAATAATTAATTTTGAGTGATGATAGTTCAATGTTAAAATCAATCAAGTATTACAAAAGTCAACACATCATAAATCGGATTCGAAATGAAGATCAAAGTGAAAGTTAAGCATTCAAGTCAAATCATTCGAGATGAGAATTTAAAGGATCAAAATCAAGACTATCAAATCGGGCTCATGAAGACGAATAAGATCGAGAGTTTAAGAGTCAAACATGAAAGAAACTTCGAAGCCAGATCAAAAACTATACTTTCGAGATCATATGTAAAGGTTTATGCTTTGATCTTTAATAATGAATAACAATAACTCAAAAATCATTTTGTGCACGAAAAGTTATTTTCATATCACTTGCATAAAATATTTTTGATCAAAAGTAAAATTGATCTTTCAAAGTGTACTTGAACTTAGATCATATCTCAAAAAAAAAAAAGACCGGTGGCGGTTGACCGGCCAAAAATGGCGATCGACCAGACGTCTCCAAAGGTCAGATTTTTTACCGTTCCAACCTCTGATTTTTCTGTACAAACAGTCATTTTGGTCATCCGGAAAGTGGCGGTCGACCGGACCGGTCATCCGGTTTGACAGAAACTTTGACGTTTTTCATCTCTATAAATACCAACTCACTTCTCATTTATTACAAGAACTTTTAGAGCATTCAATTGATATTCCTTTAAACTTACATTTTTACATTCATTTCATTTATTTTTTCATAACAAAAATTTTGATTATTGGATCAAACTTCTTGAATCATTTCTCTTATCAGAGTTTTTCATTTCTCTTTGTACTTAATTTATTTATATCAATTTTGAAAGATATATATTTTTAAAGAAGATTTTTACACTTACATTGCATAAATTTTTTATTTTTTTTCTTCTTCTTCATATTGAAACTTTGATTGATTGAACTAAACTTGTAAAATCATCATATTCATCAAAATTTCTCATTTCTCTCTTAATACTTAATTCATTACAATCATCCATTAAAAAGAGAGATATTTCTTGAGAAGATTTTTGAACTTATATTGTATTTATTTTTTCATCTTTTCATTAAAACACTTCGATTGATTGAATCTAATTTTTAACTATCATATTCATCAAAAATTTTCATCTAACACTTGAGCTATCATTTATTACTATTCATTGAAGTGTTAGTCTCTCTAGTACTTAATTTGTTTGTATTATTTATTAAGAGAAGAATTTCATTATAAAATCACTTTGATAAAGTGTGAGTCGTGTTGAAATATCTTAAAAATCAACATTGTATAAGGATCGGTGCTCTTTGTTGTAAGTCACCGTGTGAGTTATATTAACGTACCGTAAAGCTCAATAGTGTGAGTCGTGCTGAGGTCCCGTAAATTTCAACATTGTATAAGGATCGGTGCTCATTGTTTGTAAGTCACCGAAAGCATTGTAAAGGGTTGGATTGCACCATAAGTCAATCAATATAGTGAAAAGGCATTGCTCGTGTTGGAGAGCTTGGTAACATGGGACGTAGATCATTGCTTTTGATCAAACCTCCACAAATATATCATTTGTATAATCTCTCCATTTTACTTATCGCTTTTATATTTGTGCTTACTATTTGAATTAATCTATTTCGTCTTTATTTTCTTGAATTTAGATCAATTTTTCGAAAAAGTTTTAAAAACCAATTAATCTCCCTCTTGGTTAGTTATTCTTGGGCTATCAATTATTTGATTGATTGTGATCAAATAACTATATAATTTGTTACCAATAAATAATGTGTGACCTAAAAATTTGTTATGCTATGATCAATAATTTGATAAATTGTGACCTAAAAATAATTTGTGATCAATTAATTTGATATTTTCGTGACCAATTAGTAGTGACTTATAAAATTTATGATCAAAGAATTATATGTGACATATTATTTTGATAAATTTGTCATCTAAAAATAAGTTGTGACCCAAAAAATTTGTAATCTATTGTAAATTTGTAATTGTGGTAATTTATTGTAACTTTGTAATTGTGACTAATATATAACTGTGACCATAAATATTATAATATTGTAATCTTAATATATTTAATTAATAAAATAAATTTTAAATTAATTATTTCATAAATAAAATTTAATTAATATTTGATTTTTAAGGTTTTAAACATTGTTTCTTAATTTTGAAATGGGTCATAGTTACACCCTGTCTGGCATCGATTTTGTTAAGCCAAACAATTGATTTTTCTACCGTTTTTTTCCAACCTGCAGGCCAAGTGTGAGAAGGAGGGTCAAAAGTTGCGGCTGCCAACGTATGGAAAATTGCTGCCAACATATTGAATTCTGATTTTCAGCCGGGCCAGACAGCCCCTTAATCTTTTAGATATGTCATTCTCCTTTTAACTTTATAAAATAGAGAATGAATTGACCCATTTTCTCTATTTTTACTTTATAACGAAAGCATTTAATAAGTTACAAGTTTTAATAGTTTACTTCAAAAATTATTCAAATTATATTTGAATTGATTAAGCATTAATATATAAAAAAATATTAATAAATAATCAAAATAAAGAGCACTGTTAGACTGCATAAAAATTGTATTCTCAAAAATTAAAATTCTTCTCTATTATACATAAAATGATGTTTTGAAAAAGAAAGTCTCTTGAAAATACTATAATGTACATAAAAGTCACTTTTAAGTTAAACGAAAGGTACTTTTGATAGTAATCTGACCTTGCAGACAAATAAGTAATTTGAGACGAATTCCCATTTAAAAAAAAATGTAATTTGAGACGAATATTTAACCCCAATTACATATTTGTTAATAGATTTAGGTGATTATTTTCTTCAATTTTATTTAGCTTTTGTTTGGTAAAATGTATTTGAAAATTATTTTTCTATTACTCAAAATCTCATAAATTCAAATTTTGAATACCGATAATTATGTAAATTATATAAAAAAAATGATTTCAATATTTTAACAAAAAAAAGCCAAGAGAACAACTTCCTCGAGTGAAAGCCGGCCTTAAGCAGGATCCAAAGACGTTTAAGTCCAGTTCCAATCTAGATACCTCCACTAACATAACCTAATTCTAAGTTTGAATCATTCTCTTTTTTAACAAAAATATTATTATGAAGTCCTAAGTGAAAATATGTTCATGTTTTGAACTCATCAATTGAGTTACCCACATATTTATTCTCCTTCCTTAACAATTTGTTTGAAAGAATGTAGGGTAAGGATTAGAGATTAGTAGTTTGTATAGAAAACATTTTTTTTTTAAATCTTAATTTAATGTTAATATTCATAATCATATGTTGTATAGTGTTAGATTCTCTATTTTAGTATAAACCAAAACAAGGGATGGGGTACATTTGAAAATGGAATCCAATTAATTAGTGAACTAAGAAAGAACTAGGTCAACTAGCGAACCGAGCTGCAAATTTATCGTATGAGTAGTCAAGTTGTCATAACAAGTGAAAAATATAATATATTGATGAGCGGCGAACGACTCATGCGACGAGCTTAGCGTCCCATTTAACAACCCTAGAAAGAATCCTAAAGTTGAAGTTAAATTGGGTAGTTCTACCTTTCTACAATCAACTTATGTCACCTAACAAGTTGTCCTTTTTATAATGGCAACATCAAAGTGGGTTCACTCATTGTATTTTTGCTTTAAGATTCTTTCTCCATGACTGGTTTGTGAAGGGGACTACTTGTCAAACATTTTGGATTTATATATAACAACATTTTGCATTTTCAAAATGGAATATAACTTTTTGATAAAAGGGCCCACTTTGATTTTCCTTGAAAATTTATTTAATTTCACATTTGACAGGTTCAGTTAAAGATAGTCATCTAAAATGTTTGTGTATTAATAGTATGATATTATTAATTTATTGCATTGAACGGCAAGAAATATTGTCATGAAAGAATTAAAAATTAAAATTTAATTTATTATATTGTTGGGTTGCAAATTCAATATTGTATAATAAGCTCTTGATGGAGATTAAAATCAGATTTTGATAAAAGAAGATAACGTGTGTGGTTGAAAAGTTGACAAATTAAAATTAGATTTTTTAGAAGATTTTTAAAATTTAACATTGCATAATAAGTCCCTGCACGTGGTTAAAATTTAATTTTTGACTGTGATTTTAATTAAAATATAGGTGGAGCTACTTCTATTTGATACACATTTTTTCAAAATACATTCTTTCGACTCATTTTCAATCATACATTTTTCAATAAAATAATATTTTTTATCACATCAATACATTTTCCTTACTTTTTAATCACATATTTTTCTTTATATCAATATTTAAAATACATTCATTGCTCAGTAATATCTATCAAACACACGTAGAATCAACTAACAAAAGAGATGTTCGTTTGATGTTGAACTTAGAACAAATCATATACTCTTTGTCCATCTATCTGTCAACCATTTAATACAAACATAATACAGTTATGCTACGTGTACAAAATTGGGTTACAAATTTGATTTACAAAATACGTGTTGGCAAGATCTAGGATTCTAGGTCATTGATTTCAAAAACTATTTTTTAAACTATTGGCCAAAATATTGTCAACACGTATTTTGTAAATCAATTTTGTAACTCAATTTTGTACTAGTAGCATGACTCATATATATATATATACACACACAAACACACGAACCAGACAAATTCTATTCAAAACCTAACTCCTAGACCATTATTTCCATTGATTGGTTGTTAAAGGAGGAAATTAGAAGAAATGTGGACTTTCGTATGCTCATTTGTAAAAATATCTAAAAAAATTTCAATGTCAATTTTGTAATATTTTAATTAAAATACACTTGTTAACAATTTATAATTCTACACTAAAAACAAAAATGTGCATAGAACTAAAAATTTATTGGCCGTTAAAATTTTAACACATAATATACCCTATTTATTTCAAATGTACATATATCAAATCACAATAAATGCACAAGTATTAAATATCGAGAACTACATTTCAAATGTCAAGAACTTTATGAAATGTAGAGAATTCTCATGTTCGAAATGAAATCTCATCCTAAACAAATGAAGTATCAAGATAAACCAGATTCAAATATCGATAACAACTTTTAAAATGTCTAATGTTGAGAAACTACTACTTCTTTTCGAAATTCATGATAAATTGAAAAAAAATGTATCATTTTTCAATAAGGGTATAATAGATAATTTAGTACTAAATTTAGCCATTTTTATAAGAGTTATCAAATTAATCAATTTTTAATTGACAAGTATGAAGTTAAGACATTTTTGTAAATTTTCGTTGTTAAATGATTAAATAATAAACATCCCATCATAATATCTTAGAGGAGATAACTACAAATCTTGTCCACGGCATCTTCTTCAATAAAATACTGTACCCAGATTCTTCAAACCATGCTTTTTCAAGTTGATTGATAGGTAAACAAAGGCAACAATAAAATAATTCCTTTACAGATCATTCCCATGATGTAATCTACAAGAAAATGAACATGAAAATCAAATATGGCTACCTACATATTTCCATGAAGTAATCTACCTTTCGAATTGCAAGAAACCGAGAGACGTCTAGGCCTTTTGCCACCACAAGGACAGGAGGCTCGAAGACACAGTGGTTTTAGAAGGCACGTAAGTGTAAACGCTTTGTTGAATGTGAAATCGACGGTACTACACTACATAAGTATCGTCAGGTATCGATTTGTCGTAGCCTTTTGCCACCACAAGGACAGGAGGCTCGAAGACTCCTGGTTTTTGAAGGCATGTAAGTCTAAACGCTTTGTCGAATGTGAAATCGATAGTACTACACTACATAGGTATCAGTTAGGTGTTGATTTATTGTAGTGATGACAACGACAGTGCACAGAGTTAACTACCGAACATGTTGCAACCTTGGGATTAATATTAAGTGCGCGAGGGAGGCATCGCACGAAGTTTACATATTTTTTTGTAAAAAAAAAAAAAGGTAACATATTACAAATTGATGTACTTTGTTGAGCGGACCATGACTTTTTCTTGAGGTAGACAAAAGCTAATGTTTGGTTTTTGCCTAATCTTGAAGGGAATCTTCAAATGATGTCTTTCTGGAAAAAAAATTCATCATGATTCTTCAAAGCAAAGAAATATTATAACTAGAAACACACACTCATACAAGAGTCAATTAATTAATGAAGAATTTTAATCACTTATAAGGAAATGCTTATTCTTTTGAAGAAATTAAATTAAGAAAAGGAAATGAAGTGCTCAAATTCACGTGTATACTAATAATAACTCAATTCAACATAGAAGAGGAAAATTCTAATCCTGCAAAATTTCAAAAACACTCTGCCTCAAGATCTTTTATGTGTAATGCATAAAAATTTTAATCCTCCAACATATACTCTCTATATATGCAAAACTCGTGGTGAACGTTTAGTCGTCTACACGTTGGATAAATGTATGCGACTTTTCCAGCTATGGCTCTCCAAGTTTTCGTCGTCTTCATCTTCCATGCTATCTGCTGCAGTCATGGAAGTTGCTCTGGAGGATCCAGTTAAGTTAAGAGGTCCCTGAGGAGAACCGGATTGGGATGTGCTCGGTTTTGAGGATTCACCATACTGTTCTTGGGACAACCACAAACTTCCTAGTACCACAGATGGATTTGTGGACGTGCTTTGAACTCTTCGAGTATGAAGGCGATATTTCTGAAATCACGAAAAGTAAGAAAAAAATTAAAAAAAATACGAATGTCAACAAAAGAAGGGAATAAGAGAAGACGTGCAAATTCACACCAACCTGCAAATGACTCTTCACTTCATCATTTGTGAGACTATCAACTTGCATCAGTTCTCTGATCTGTTTAGGAGTAGCAACTGCAAAGGAAGGAAAAAATCCCAAATGAGATGTGCAACGACTCTTAAGTACATGTCTGGTACATAATACTAAATTCGACTAG
Organism: Fraxinus pennsylvanica; assembly: GCA_912172775.2. NCBI lineage: Eukaryota > Viridiplantae > Streptophyta > Magnoliopsida > Lamiales > Oleaceae > Fraxinus > Fraxinus pennsylvanica. Next base: position 4,443,619 of record OU503045.2, read on the forward strand.
AAAAATATAATAAACGAGATTTTAACTTTTTTTCTTCCTTATTACAGTTCAGTACTAATTCATTCCTCCCTACAAACATGTGGTGAAACAATAACTCATTGAATAAGCCCTGAGTGAACCAACTCTTATCCATCCTCTCAGACAATCCATATTTTTGCCAAGGAGAGCACGAATTCGTAGTAAACAATTAGGAATACTATGCCATGCTAACACATAACAAGATAAATGAAAAGAAGCAAACACAAAGACACACACTTTGCTCGATATATGCCTTACTTTCTCCTTCCACGATTGAATTTCGCTTTGCATCAACTTACATTATCAAATCCGATCCTAATTACTCACTTTACGACAAAAAATATAATTTCAATCCAATTTCCAACCAAAATTGCAACAAGCATTTAAGACACAAGTAGTTTAAGTCGTAACCTTGTGGACCTCCAAGTTGTTGCAGGGCATCGACAAATCTGCGATGCAATTCAGGCGACCAGCATCTCCTTTGCTTCCTTGCAGTTTGCTGCTGCTTTGATTGTTGTTCAGTCCTCAAATTTGCTCCAATATTAGTTGCCAAAGAGGAAGTTAATTTGCTACAACCGAATTGCGAGGTCAAGCCACTATAACCAATATCCTCCCTCGAACTCTTCATTTTGGGTATACATAGCGAAAGCCCTGTCGCTTCGGGCAATTCGTTCTCTTCCTTCCTCTCTGCATGACTTTTACACCCTTTGAAAGGTACATATTCCTTTCCCATTGTCCTATTTTTAACAGGCCTAAACAAATCATCGATAACCGGCCGAAGAATTTCTCCTTCCACTCCCTATTTTACCAGAAAACAAAAACAAAAAAAAATACATAAACACGTATATGCAAGAAATCAAATTAGAACAACTTTGCTATTTCTGTAATACCTTTTTGATATCCTGTTTTAAGGTTTGATTACTGTTATTCAAATCAAGATTCGGATATTGATGGTGATGATCTGAGTTCCATAGCTGCACAGAGCTCATCCAATTCATTTTATCTCTATTGTTAACATCATTTTCTGTACTGGCCTTGACCTTTTCATTTTCATCATCACCAGGTTTCTTTAATGGTATAAATTCTTCCAGAACTGGCTGAGCATTTGATTTCTTGCACTGCTTTAACTCTTCCTCCATTGTCACAATCGCTGTAATAGCAGTGGACACAATTCCAAAATCAGGCATCAAATTTAATTTAATTTTTTTGAAAAAAAACTTATAAAAAAGAAACAAACTCATTAATCAAAATCATCAAAACCCCATTCCCATAATATTATTTAAAAAAAAAAAAAATAGATACCCCAGCAGCAAAGAACCTAGTAGTGAAAGCCTAAGAGAAAGAAAAAATCACCTTCATAACTTATTTCTACACAATAAATTTTCACATATTTTATATGCTGAAATAATGAATTTTTCTAAGCGAAGGAAAAAATGAACTAACCATCTTTGAGAAGGAGCATGCAAAGAGGAAGAACGCGTTTGAAGGCATCGATTTTCTTCATTTCATCTTGGAGTCTATTGACGTAATCATCAAGCTTTAAAAGCCTTTCAGAAGTATTACTAATCGTTGAAACTTCTGCAAGAAAATCACTGATTGTTTTGGGAATATAAGTTTTTGTTGCTGACGATAATCTACAATTTAAACCCAGTTCAGGTGGACTTGACGATCCCATATTTTTCCCAGAAACTCTCGATTTCTGTTTTCTTGTGGTGAATAATCTGAAGCCAGGAGCAAATGAATCGAGGAAAGACTGAGAATTTCTATGTATTTGTCTATATATATAAATATGTACGGGATTGAATATTACTGTTGCGAAAGAGAATGAAAAAAGTAGCTTTTTTCTGGGAGAAAAGAGTGGAAGAGAGAAGAAAGATTGAAACGTGAAGATTCTGTTGGGCAACGCCGAGTCTGGACAGAGCTAATCCTTGTGTATGTTCTGTGGATGTATAGACGTGCAAATTAGGAAAAGTCTACTGCGCCTCGTCGCATATTTCAATTGCCTTATAAAAATCAAGATGCCATAAATAATATCCCCATCTCTACCCGTTCCGTCCCGTCCCGTCCCGTCCCGTCCTAGGTTAAAGATAAACAAGAATACGCGTAAGAAAAATTGTAGGCCGCCTAAAAGTAACGTGTGTACGATCAACTCTTCGTATCATCTTAATATTTCATGTGCAGTGAAGTTAATAGAGAATAACGTTATTATCTTTAAAATTAACGATAGTGTCTTTTCAACTTGTAATCCTCGCATTTGTATATAAAGTGACCAAAGCATGACCTTCGTGTTTTAGAAAGTATAAATTTTTGTCGCTCTTCGGCCTTTAAAGCAAACTGACATCACGAGGAGACGCAACTTCAATTTCGATTCAACAACAAAAAGAGAAAAATATTGCAAGTTATATGAAATTTGGTTAAGAAGCAATAGAAATATTCTAGACCTAAGAATGATTAGTATTGAAATATCTCTTTCAAAGATTAAAACTATTGAAAAAAATAGTATTTATTTATTTAAAGATTGGGATTTCGATTGAAAAGTTGTTATGTCGGATTGTCATGTACCTATGAAGCATGTTACATGTACAACATTGGTTGACAGCATTAGTTGATATCATTTTATTTGACATCATCGTATCCATCCATTTTAAAAAATTATTTTTTACATCATATGTTAGGATTTTGATAACACATAATTGTCAATCATTATTGTCAACAAATATTGTACACTCAGCTTTATTCAATATATAACTAGGAGTTTTGAATTCGGATCTTGATTATACATGTAACTCTTTTATTTATTTACAATAAATTTCAGAAAGATAATGCGAAAGTTGTGTTTGTGGGGTAAAATGAACTTTCCGTAGCTTAAAGATGAGGAATCTTGGGCGAGCGGCTGAGATTTCTACACGCTGCTCAATAAAAATGGACAAGCTTTTACGGCCTTTAGATTCCATTACTTTGAAGCATCTCTTAAACTTGTATGACTCTATAATTTCTTATACTCGGAGTTGAGCACCTCCTTTCCTTTTTGTCGGATACGTCAATATTAAAGGTTGGTTTGACAAATTTTTTAAAATGTCAAAAATTATTTTTAAGATTAAGAAATTACTTTTGAACTTGTTTAAATAATTTTTTAAAAATATTATCTAACTCGTCAGAGTTGAATGTGCATTGCACGTCATTCTAAAATACTTTATAAATACTGTAAAAATAATATTTGATATCAGTTTGTTGGGAGGATTTGATGAGTCTGAAACAAACTAAAGAAAATAAAATTTATGATAGAAATTCAAGAGAAAAAAATTGTACTGACAAGTGTATTTTATACACATATTTAGACATAAAGATATAGACATTTAATAATTCTTTTGAACAATTATAGCCTAATTTATTGTATACTTCGTTTATTAGATGAAACTCGATGAAAGGAAGTCGAAATGAAAGAACGAAGCGAAAATTGACCAAAAATGACAAGATCTAAAGTTTTTGGACTAAAGTGTAAATACTCAAAAGTTTGTGTTGAACATCAATATGAAGATTCGAGAATAGTTTAAGTCAATTAGAAGTTAAAAAAAAGAGTGAAATACGATCAAAATATTTTCACAAATCAATTTTCAACCACATAAGTATGTTCTAGATTTCTAGTGGGGGATTGAGATCCATTTTTGATATAGTAAACATTCAATTGAAAAAAAAATCTAGCTCTAGCAAAATTGTAGCCCTTTAAGTTATCTTTTCGACGCTCTTTGAAACACCTTAATATTGAAAAAGTTATGACAAAAATTATGACAATAATATTAGAAGAGAAAGTTATGACAAAAATACTGAAAAATGCACAGAAAATGAACAGCAAACTAGTGTCAGACACCATACTTGGAGCTCCCAAGCGCTAGAGACGAGTTTGGAACAGCAAGTTGGCTCCCAAGCACCGAAAACACAATACCCAAGAGCTACGGTTAGCTAGAAACAACAGTTTTGGAACAAAGAGGTAGCACCTAGGCGCCACCCAGAGTTATATCATAGCACTTATGCGTCGCCTTCAACCGCTTAGGCGTTGTGTCGCATGTTTTAGGGTTACATCGTTTTGGCCAGCGAAAAGCTCAAAAAGACTTCATATTTGGGAGAGAAAATGACGTAATCTCTAAGATTAAAGAGTAAAAGCTAGAGTTTTAAGATTTTTTAAGTTGAAGAAAATTCTTGGTGTAAGATCAAATTCTTTCAATGATCAAGATTTCAAAACCCGATTATGAATTTTTACTTTTTGTTTTTCTTTCATAATTATGAGTAGTTAAATTCATAATTAGGGCGAACAATATAATTTATATGTAACAATTTATTTCTTTTATTCAAGATTTTAGTTATTTAAATGCATATGTGTTGATTTTATTCGTGAATTTAATTATTTGAATTATTTGGTCAATCATTCAATTATGAATCTAGAGGTCAATTTTAGGTTTAGACCACATACTAAAATTCGATAATTTAGTATAATGTGTAGAGATACGTATATTAATTATTGCGGTCATTAGATGAATTCTTAAAACTAATATTTTGTTTAACTAAGATTGATTTACATAAAGATATGGAATTGAATCAGTTAAGTAGATTTAATGAGAACTCAAGATGAGTAAATTAAATATTTTAAGAAGAATTCGACCGAACATTACAATAGTAATGAATGTTGATTAGTGAATTAAAAGGGATCCATATATAAAATTGTAAGTCTTAGCATCCACATTCATACTTTTAAAATCTTAATTCGATAAATTGTGTACATTAAATTAATTTAGTTTAGTTAGAATAATTTAAAAACCAATCACAAACTTTATTATTTGTTTTCGATCAAATCAAAGTCATGAATAATTTAACCAATTATTAGATAGTAGTTCTCGTGGGAACGATATCCGAACTCATTGATCCACTATATTACTTGTTATGATCCATACACTTGCGCAATAAAAAAAACACAGCATGTAATCTCAAAACTCAACTTCTATGATTTAAATTTTTTGTAATGATGAAATTTTACGAATGAGCAACTTTTTTATGCTATATTTGGTAAATAAGAATTAATTGTTAATACATGAATTGAAACACTCATCAAATTTCCAGATACATGAATGGAAATACATTCATTTATAATACATTTAAACACTCATTAGAATTCCTAGATTAATATAGATCAAGATTAATAAAGTTCAGATTCATCAAGTCTAGAATAATGTGAATATTAATTAATTGAGAATTAATAACAAGAAATTCATACGTAACAAGGATTTTGTAGCATTTATTACATATTGAATAATGAAAAATGAGGTATTATTGAAGTAATTGCATTGTAATATAGTTAAAATCGTTCAAAAAATGATTTTCATTTGATATGATATTTAATATATTATAGATTAGAAGAGCTGGCATAAAGGTTCGTTTTGCAGGCTTTTGAAAGTAAAAAATTGTTTTTGAGATTAAGAAACTGTTTTTGAGCTCGTTTGGACTAATTTAAAGTGTCTTATCTAGGTAAAATAGCTTTTAAAGAAAATTAGTCTAATACAGGTCCTCTAAATTTCCTTTTATGAAAAATAAAAATCCCGCCAAACGCACATTAGGATCATTTTCTCAAGAATGTCTAAGAAGTAAAGGCAATATTTTTGTCAAATGGTCCTTTTACTTGAATTTTCAAGAATCATCGGTTAAGCTCATGATTTGTCCAAGATTTTTCAATATTTTTGTAGGCCAAAATAATGAGTAGGGTTGAGCATTTGCTTGTGAATGGGCATGAATCATTCACATAATTACAAATGACTAGATCGGCCAGATCTAATTTAGGAAAGATTTGTACTAGAAACATCCTTAATTTCTGATCGAAACATCAAAATTAGTTAAATATAATACTGTCTATCTATAGATTAGAGCACAGTGCTCCGAGCTCTCATGACATAGTCTTCCTTTTAAAAAATATATATTACGAAGTTGTATTTAACTACTCGACAAGACTTTTGTGACTGACGTCATACGGACAACGTATAAGTGGATGATCTGGAAGATTCTATTTTTTAAATTGAAAAATATATTTGTACGAATCCCGATGTGTTTAAATAAAATGTTTCCAAAGAGCAGAAGATTCCTTCCAATCCATTGAGCATAATAGAAACATGGAATTTGGAGATGTTCTTAATATAATGGCTACCAAAAACAGGTTGGTCATGTTTTTAATATAATGGCCACCAAAAACATGTTGGTCAAATGAAAGAAAAAAGGATAACATTAATTTGGAATTCCAGATAAGATAGAGAGAAATAAACGATATGGATGAATCACAAGTTAAAAAAATATAAGAATAATCGAAACGATAATAAAGACCTAAAAGTGAAATTAGTAGGTGAACCTAATGTACACATCCCTCGTATATAAAAATGATGGTTTAGCTTCGGACAAATACCATATAGAACTAGATCGATTAGATTGTTCGATTGTCGTACCATAATAAGCCACTCATGGTTAGAAGAGAGCCCGAAACGAGCTCAATAAAGGAATGTTCTCTATCTCGCTTCTTTCTACTCAAAGAAATTAACAGACAGTTCGCTTCTAATCATCTATGATAAAGACGTCATAATGACAGGTTTACATGATCTATTAGCCAAAGGTTATCCAAAGTTGGACCGATGGGAAGGACGCACGTGATTGAGACTTTCAAAGGCTCTAAAAGACCTCTCAAGAATACAAATCAAATGCGCGTTAAAGTTCTGACCAAGAGGACATGATACGCATGTGCATAAAAAAGGATCGACAGTGGGGCTATCATATACGAGGAGTCCGTGTATGTAGACTCTAAAAGATACAATCCAGATCCATGCACTCAGATAAAAGTAGAATGAAAATCCGTGTCCTTGAGAAAGATTGATTGATATTAAAACTAATCGCAACAAAACTTCTAATCTCTCGAGTCGGGCTTTGTGCTACACCATGGAGATGAAGTTGGAGCCATCCCCTTTAAAGGAGTTTTGCAAAAGAATCCACATGAACATTTGTTCTATGAGTCATAACATTTTAGAGATGTGTTCATATTTGTATTCCAATTTTTCAAAAAATATAAAAAATAAAATAGGTTGGTTGCAATTCTATCTTACTTAATCATCCTTTTGTAACTTCGAGGATAATCATAATGTATTGTTTAATACAAAATGACTTAGCTTATGCCAAACTATTAATATTCCCAAACCTTCTTCCCTAAACGAAATCATCATGTATTCGATTCTTTAGGGTATAGGCATATATCATGACAAGCATGAGAAAAAATTCATTAGTGTCACGTTTTATTTTATAGATAATAGAATGTCTAATATATATATAGAAAATAGGCTGAACATGAAAGAATAGTGCTATTATTAAAAATATTTATACTTTATTGATGAATGGTGAATAGTAATTCTGACTTTTTTGGATAGAAACTTTGACTCAAATAGTAACTTGACTAGTTACACTTTGAATAGATACACTTTTTCTTCAAAAAGATCTTAAAAGAAAGATTTTGAAAATTTTGAAATAGAATATAGATGATACAATATATAGTGTTTCACCGACAATTTCTCGTCACGACAACCGAATTCACCCCGCTCTTTCATATATTGATCCAATCTATACGTGACCACCCATAGGAGTACTTTTAGAACTCAAAAAATATAGAAATTATTCCAATTTTCGTACTCGAAATTTTCCTTTAAATTTATGTTTTTTTTAAGAAAAATTGAAAATATACGATAAACTCTGTAATTAGTCAACTCAAAAAACTAGTCTCTCTATCTCGAGTCGAAGCTATAGTAAGATGTAAAGGGAAAACCCATCATAATTAAGATCCATGATGTTTCACAAGATTCGGTTGATGAATGATTGTAATTGATACACATTTCTATGTCCAAACTACATGATTTTTGGATCCAAAGCAAGAATTTTTCACTTAGCAAAATCAATGGCTTTGAAAAGGACACATAGAACATAACAATCTCTATCACTACTAAAGCATCTTTCACGTGATGACAAGCTCATTGTCTATGGCATTTGTTGTCACCCTTGTCCTAAGGGTATCTTTTTCTTCAATTATTTATGTACCCATGGTCAAAGGGAATAATTTTCTTACTTGAAAAATTAATTACCCCTAGTTGTTGGTAGGCTTTTCTAGGGGCATTCCTGTCATTTAATATCTCATCACAAACATGAATGTTTGCTTATAATTTAAAATGTGTCCTCAACAAGGGTTTCACTTATATATCCTAAGGATATGTGTCGACTATTATGTATCATGTTAAACTATTAAGAATACAAGAGGTTAACACATATAATATTCATTTTGACATCATAACAAAAATAAATCACTTTTGAAATTTCAAAAACATCGAAACTCGATGTATTCTAATTATACATTTATAATAATTCTTCATTTCTTGAGTAACGTAACATCATCAATATTAGTGACTGTAAATATATTTGGATAATAATGTGAGAAGTAGTACTCGTAATGTAAGTATCGATTAAAAAAATTATAAATTCGAGGCAAAACATAACTTTTTGGACAAAAGTACTCAACTACATGATTCACACAATATGACAATAGTAAAGTGCTCAACCAAAAATTTGTCATGATTTTTTGGTCTTCAAGATGGTTAAAAGTAGGAATGAACATGGTCCAGTTCGGTTCGGTTCTCTTCAAAATCGTACTGAACCAAAATTTTCGGGTATTTAATAAATGGAACCGTCGGGTCCAAATATAATTATGGAACCGTTTGAGTTCGGTTCGATTATGTTCTATTCGATTTTGTACCATAATTAAATTTTTTAACAAATTTCTAATGGTCAACAATCAATGGTCGTGGTTGAAGGTCAAAGCTTCGATGGACAATTGGAGAGGGAAAGTCGGACTCGACAGTCGGAGGCTTCGATTTGGGCATGTAGGTGTAGGTTTTAATTTATCAAATGATTTGGGGTCTGTAACTCGATGGTTATCGAATGAAAGTGTGAATTGGAAAAGAATGATAAAAATTTAAAAAAGCACATATATTAGGCTAAGAATAAAATTAATAATAGAGCCAAAAATTTAAATTAAAAAATTGAATTTCGAAATTGGATTGGGTTGGGCTGGGCTAACAGGCATGGACTTGGCTTGAGAGTTAAAATATTAATTACTAAATTAGTTAATTTGTTTAGAAAAAATTAAAAATATTATTTAAATTTGGTTCTTATTCGATTTTGAGTCTAAAATCGAGAACCGAATCAAATCCGTCGATTATCGATTCAAATACTCATTCGGGTATTTAACTTATGAAGAACTGCTCGATTCGATTTGATTCGATTCGGTTCGGTTATGGTCCGGTTCAGTTGGGAGTTTTGTCCAGCCCTAGTTAAAAGAAGGTTTTTTATGCAACAAAAAATCAAGAAAATTGCACAACGGTCCCCAACCTATACTCAAGTTTTAAAAAGGAACAAGTTGATCCTCAAATTTTCATTATAGCTAAATCAATCTTGAAGACATAATCTGTTCAAATCTCTATTTATCGTCATGTGAACATCATTATCCAAGTTTATGGTGTTAGATTTTGTGTTCCATGTTGATACGATGCCCTAAAATTCGTAGTGAGATGTGGTAATTGAATACAGGTTATGTAACTATAATAAAATGTTGATCCTTAACTTGATAATTTTAAAAGGTTTAAAATTAATTTGTTATTTGAATAACAGGTTAAGGACCAATGGAGTAATTGTTCCAAAAGTAAAGGTTGCGCTAATACCGTGTGGGATGGCACCCAGGAAAACGTGGCAGTGTCGGCAGAGTGAATAAGTGGGATCGAGTCGCCGCATTTTGAACGGCGGTGGCCGGTGGGAATATTTGTAGGTCCCACTCCTTAAGATTCTTACTTTGACATCTCAATTTCACGACAAATATATATTTTCATAATTTGATGTCTCCTCAGACCTTTTAACTTATTTTTTCAACATTTAATATTTTAATTTACATTTTTCACCAATCCATCTATCGTGTTTCCAACCCAACTCCCATTATCATCAATGATTGCATATACATTTTCATATCGATAATCGATTTGAGTAATATTATTCATCAGCTCACATCAAAGTTTTTATCATATTGCATGAAAAAACTTCCTGATGAAGTGAATAATGAGTTAGCATTTATGATGAAGTGGGATCGCAAAACAAAATAATGATTTCATAATAACTTTGGGTTTGTCCATTTTTGACGAATTAATAGTCTAATTTGAGTGGAAACGGGCCAAGGATCACAACTCATCGCCTTTGGCCATGACGTACGTCTGATTTCAGATAGATTCTATCGTTTAGGCTCTCGATTACGCGTTTTTGCCGTTTATGGTAATTTTTATTTTGGTAATATCTCATTCAATAAAATTCGGATTTTGATTTCGTTTGTTGGAGGACGATCCTGAATATTAGGAGTTTCCATTTAAGTTAAAATCTCGAATTTTTCCATTTATGGAAAAATATCGTTTTTTTATTTTTATTATTTATTTTCCGAAATTTGTTAAGGTTTTGTTATTTAAACCATTGTAAGCCTTTTGACGCATACATTATTGAATTGAATAAGAATTTTCGTAAGTTTATCTCATATTTGTGAGATTGTTCATCTTTCCTATAATCTTCCGCTACGTCACTTCCGATAAAAAATTTAGTAGATTTTGATAAAAAATGATGAAATATGTAGCCGAAAAGTTTTATTAAAATTAATTGTTGACTTTAAGCGTAAATTTGTAATAATTTTTAAGTTACTTAATTATCAATCAAAGATAGAAAAGCTTGTTGTGTACTATTGTCATCATCATTTTCTACTTCATTCCATTGTAGCTATAATACCTTATATCAATCAATATGCTATTTCCACATGCATAGAATTCTCATTTGGAATTTGCTCTTTTTATCTACCTTTTAGTTGGCAAGACTTATTATGCACATGCCAAAGTACAAGAATTATAGAGATTGCATCATTTCATACATTGCCATGTTAATGTATTTTTCAGTGAATCGATCAATGAAAAAGGAGCCTAATGTTTTTTCTATTCTTTTTCCCAAGTCGTATCGAACTTTATAGCGTGCTAGGTCATGCTAAAAAAAATTTATTTATAACTAAGAATACGTATAGTTGTAGCGTTAAAATATCTCAATTATCATTGAATGTTTTCAAATATTTCACAATTGCCATTGAACTTTAAAATTTCATTGAGTCGCCACTAAACTTTCCTAAATGTCTACCAATTGTCATTAACTTTAAAAGTTCTCTGAATTGTTGAACTTACTAAAATGTTATCTCATCTACCACTCTATCACTTGTCTTTCTAAAAGTTAACAGACTAAATGACACGGTAAAAGGAGTAATTGATGAGATACATTTTAGCAAGTTCATCAGTTTGTTAATTCTTGAAACAAATGGCGAAGTGATATACGTGATAATATTTTAATAAATTTAGCACCGGTTCAGGAAAAATTTAAAGTTCAATGAAAATTGGAAAATATTTGAAATAGTTCAGCGACAGCTTTTAAAATTTGGCTACAATTAGAAATATTTGAAGAAGTTCGATATTGAATCAGATCAATATCACAAATAACAATATCTGAGTTATCAAATCAATTCGCCATGGAGGCTTGAATAGTATAACGTAAGAAAGGGAGTGACGATACCATATAGAAAAAGGAAGAGAGTCATAAAATGGCAAACACAAATAGAGCTTTTACACGTTTCCGTTAATTCATGAAGAGAGTCTGGTGAGGATGTTTACCCCCTATAATTGTACAAATAAATAGTTTTAAAATAAATAAATTCTTATATTGGTAAAAAAAACTATAGTACTAAGTTTTTTTTTATTTTCATAGTTAAGTAAGAATTATTTTCAAAATTAATTATTTTTTTTATTTGGAAATTATAAGTAACTTTTTTAAAGGTTAAACATGATCACGAAGAAGTGAAGTGCAAAGTTGTACAAGTTATTTTCAGTAGGCAGAGAAAACATAAATGCATTCCACTCCCAAGAGATCGACAAATCACTCGCAAACCATAAGTTCAACTCTCCATCATTTTTTTTTTTTTTGTCTTCTTCTCCATTATTTCTTTATTTAAAAAAAAAAAAAAAATCCTTGTCGGCTTATACCTTGTAAGCTGTGACACCAGTTAAGACAGGAGTAGGGTTGGGCTGCTTAATGTAGTTAGTTTATGTATGGACCACAGCCCAGATTAAAGTTGTTTGGGCTGGCTTGGGCTGTGGTCCAACTGCAATACATATTAAAGTTTAGATGAATAAATTCTAAAATTACTGCAATTTGATTTTTAACAATGTTGTAAATTCGAAAACGTCACGTCTAGAGCCTAGCGGTCAATGAAAGCATTAACCTCTTAAGGTACACCTAGTCGCACTTAAGCACGTTTAGACGTGCTTTTTTTTTTTTTTTAATAATTATAAATTTTTCAACATTTAGCCAATTGGGTTGGAAGGCCCAAAAAGTTGTTTACCCACTTATTATCCCCACTAATTTATAAAAGGCATTTCCAAGGATTTTGTTGTGAACGTGTATTGTATTGTTGTATAGATAGTTATTTACATTTTATTAATGATTTTTCTATATTTTACTAATTAATAACAATTAAAAAAATATCCAAATATTTTCAATTAGCACTATTATAATTTTCTTTGTATGTTTTATTAAATAATTTTTAGAATGATTAAAAATTTAAATAATATTAAAATAAGAAAACGTTTTTTTACGCTTAAACTTAGATCGAAACCTAGCCTCCACACTTTGCCAACCATCTCTAGTTTCTAAAATTCAAAAGTTACTTCCCACTCTCTTTTATTTCTAAACACTTTTTTTACTCTCCACACACACCCCAGTGGATTGATTAGACACAAACAAAAACTTAAACACGAACCCCAAACAAAAAAACACGGCTACCATCACAACCATCGAGGCATCGACCATCACTATCCAAGCAGCACTATGCACTTGTCACAACCAAGCAGCATCAGATCTAGGGATGGCAATTTGACTCGAAAACCAGTGTGCGAGCCGATTTCAATTCGATCACACCCCATCCTAGTTATCTAGTTATTATTGAAAAATACAAAAATTGTTTTAAAATATTTTGGCGATCAACTCATTAGCCCAATTCTCAAATTACCCTAAAATTTTAAAAATATTGAAAATCCATAAATATAATCACGATAGTAAATCGAGGTAGAGGATTGCCTCGACCAGTCCCAACCACATCTCCTCCCCTACCATGCGCTACCACCAGGTCCACCACCACTGGCGGCCCCACATGGGGTCATGTGGGGTCAAATGACCCCACATTTTTTTTTGAGTTTTCCTTGATAGACTTCATGCATCACCAACACTACCACATCCATCTGCCATCATAGAACCGGCCACTCCCATTGAGACTACCCAACATTGGCGACAACCCCTCGTCTTTCAACCAGATTTCAAATCCAGTTGTTGAAACCGGATCTATTTTTAGATCTATAGCCAGATCTAAATTCGTCGAAATTTTTTTGTACTATTCTTGTTTTTCTCTTTGTGATTTGGGAGGTAGTCAAGGGAGGCAGATAGTGATGAAGGCTATTGGTCGTAGTTATGGTGGTGTAGATGGAGGTGATGTTGGTGAATAGTGTAGATTTAATGGTTTGGAGAGATGGTCGTGGCAATTGCAGCATATTGATGAATGATGATGGTAGTGATGACATCAATGATGGCGGTGCAATCTGTTAGCGTATAATATAGCATGTTACAAGTGATGGTGAGCAACAGTGTCAAATGGTGGTAGTGGTTCGACGACGATGATGTAACAATAAATGTTAGAAATGGTGGTGACAACGACGATGTAATAATAAATGTCACGGTGGAGGTGGTGCAATACTAAGCCCTTGTTTGACAATCATTATTTCACAACCCTTTAATTCTCGTACTCATTTTCAATCAAATTTACAAAATAATATATTTTACACGTAAACTCAGAATTCTTCCCTACTTTTTAATCACACATTCTCCAAAAAAATCACGATTTAAAATTTCATTTTCTCAAAATAATGGCCATCAATCAGAGGCTAAATTTTAAAAATGGTGGTGAGCAAAATGTGTATAACGCACTAGATTACAAGTGATAGTGAGGCGGCGACAACGGAAACACGGGTGGTGAAATGTGTGTAACACAATTTTACAAAATGTAATATATTGTGTTACAAATTTTTTTGTCAATAATTATTAAAATAGTTTTTGAGAATAAAAAAATATTCAGACGAATGGAATTAGTAAACTTTTAAATGGTATTTGTGAATTGTTTCCTTGGTTTTTTATGATGTAAATTAGTTCTTTTACTTAATTTTTTAAAATTTTAATTTGATTTAATTAATTTTTTTAAGACATTTTGGTTATATGATTGGCTTCTCACGGTCACAAAAACGTTTTATTCAATTAGTTTTGGCATTTTGAAATTTGACCACACAAATACAGGAGTATTTATGTAAATCCACCTTTTTTGTGGCTTGGAATTTAATTTTAGAATACAGGGTAATTATATTGCAACCTTGATACACCACATTTTAATTATCCTCAGTCTTTGCTCATTGTAGTAATTATTCCCTTAACTTTTTTCCGTTGAATTCTTATTTTCAAAAAAAAAAGGTTCATACTTTGAAACGAGGAAAAAATATTTTTCTATCGAATAACTATTGAAAACTTTGAAGATAAGAATAATATGAAAATTTGTTAAACAAAGATTATAAACTTTAAGTGCAATTAAAAATTGGTGCACGAAATAAAATTTATGGTGCGAATATAATACCCTATAGATAATTAGAATAACTGTTTGTTACCCTTAGGTAAAATTTACGGACATATTAGTTGATGTACAAGCACAACTGTAAAAATAAGTAAAAGTTATCTAAAAAAACTCAGGTATTTCTCATCATATTTCGTACCCAGAAAAAATATATATATAAAATCTGATGTATCTCAGCTTATAGGTGTCAACATTTACAATGCATTTACAACTTGTATCATTCTGCATCTTTTGGTATATGGAAGTGTATAAAAAAAATTAAAAATACATCACGGATCAACCAACCTTCACTAAAGCTGCTAGCGAAAAGCTAACCCGAATAATCCACTTGATCATCGTCCTTTATCGATCCAAAGCAGAAAGAAATGGAGTTTGAGATACTCTACTCCGGGAGCTCACCGGCGAAGTTTGTTGCCTGAGCTCAGACAATCTACTTCTTTGATCAGACATTATATTCTGAAAAATAAGAAATGATGTTTAATTAAAACTTATTTACTTGGAAGTGCATTTATAAGTAAAACTTTTAAGCATAGCTAAAGATGCATGAAATACATAATCAAGAAATAAAGAAAGGATGAAGTTACCTAGTTCAGTAAATTAAAAAGGTAGACAATATATTTACCTTAAGTTTAACATCTTGTAGCTCCATCTCGAGAGAAATAACCCGATTCTTCAGCTGCTCAAGTGCTTCCTCAGCTACAGATAGACTTATCTCAGATTCCGGTCTCCTTATTCCAGCGGCCTGTTTTTACAATTCGAAAAACGACATGAGCTAAACCTAATGGATGTTTTATTTCTTGTTTTTCGACAAGTAGGATTTTATTATAATGTGGCAGGCATAAAAAACATGCATAGATGGACAATAAGGAACTCAACAGCTGCTTTAATTTAAAGAACGAGTTTCAAAAATTAAGGAAATCGCAGATATTGGCAAAGCCACAATTATAGTCAACTAAGAAAAATGATTTGTGGCAAAACCACAATATAGGGTTGATTTAATGACAAAAATACACTTTTAAGATCTCAGGGACTAAGTTCTCTGACCTTTAGTATGCTAGTACACAAGCCAATTAACTTCTGTGCTAATTGCAGCCTCTCCTCTTCAGTTTCCTGTTTCAGATAAATCTAACCGTCAGAACTGTCAACCCTCTATCTCTCTCTCTTTCTTGGGCACAAGTTTTCTTTTTTGCAAATATAACTTCACGTTACACACAAACCTTCAATTTGTCGTCCAGCTGTTGCTCCTCATCAAAGTTAATAAAAGGGTTTAGCCCATTTGATGCACGGAAGCGTGCTAGCTCTTCTTTGACACGTGAAAGAATAGCCTCAGTTCTTCGTAGTTTGATGCTAAGGTCTTCGTTTTGACATTTCAATAAGTTGTTCTCTTCCTGTAACATTATGAGATATTCCAGTCAACAATCTGAATGCAGAAATGTTAAAAGAGATTTTTCCAATGACAAGAAAACAAACGGCATTAGGCATCAAGAAACTTTATTTATTCACTCTTGGAATTGGCTTCTTAAGTGCAAAGCACAGGTCATTGATAACAAGCTGGCCTTCGTTTTATCTTGGGAAGCATTTTTATTTGAAATGCTTTTGCACTCCTGATTAGAGTTGATGGCGGCAAATTAAGTGACTTGCCTTGATTTTAGTGTGGTGATGGATGCGATGTTGGAGGTTTTGATGACCAGACAATTGCTTGACTTCAGCTTCAAGTTCCATTACCTTCTTCTTTTGATTAATGCTGTCTGCCTGAGAGAATTAGAAGTTGGCCATCAAAATATAGTGAGAAAAGGAGTTCTTTCTGGAATTATGTTGGGGCGAAAATATTCATTGCAAGCCTCTACCTTTAACATCTCGTTTTCAGTTGTGAGCAACTGATCTTTCTGGCTTAATTTTTCCAGGGTAAACTGTGCAGCCACCATTTCAGCCTGTTTTCTCTCAATCTCCTCCAGCCAGCTAGGACAAGATTTCAGTGTAATTTTGGCATGTCAGGGAATTTAAAAGTTTAGCAACTAATATCCAGTTTAATTATACAGTTGATTACCCATTCCTCTCGTTAATAAATTCGTTTATTTGCTGTTTAAGTTTAACTACTTCCTGTTCCTGCAAGCACGAAATAGTCCAGTTCAGATGTAAAATTCAACTCACAATCACAGTTATTGAAGCAAATTGTACCTAACTTCAGGGGAAACAAGGAGTACCTTAACTTGAGTTTCAACATCATGATGTTGACTCTCCTCAATTAATGTGTGAAGCTGCTGATTATCCATTAAAGTCTAGCAATGACAAAGAAAATGAGAATGTCATGCAACTCACATCTGAATTCATTCAGCATTTAATTTTTCCAAGATAATCTCAGAACAATCTTTCAACTTTAAACAACGAGACTAAAAATGTCAGATTGCAAACTTACCGCATAACTGTTCATGTTCAACTTTACACCTAGTAAATCCCGAATCACATCATGGGTCATGCTTTCAGTGGCAGCTAATCTAGCCTTCAGACTGAATATCTGCCAGAGAATGTGAGCCAAGGTGGATAAAATGTTATTTTAGTAGTACCACTATTCATTTGTAAAAGCTACCTCTTTTTGTCTGCTTGCAGCTATGGCCTCAAGTTCTTCGACATGTTGTCTTCCTGCACTAAGCTCCTCATCCCTGTCGGACTTTATTTGTTGAACTAAGCCCAATCCAATACATTTGAAAGGGGAACCTCCTCCCCTAGACTTTGAAGAAATTTTTTCTAATTTGTTGGATGATGAAGTTCCTTGAGTAGCAGGGAGTTCAGATTTGACTTGTTCTAACATGGCTTCCAATGATTTGAACTGTCATAAAATTGGTAGTTAATGCTATTTATTTTGGAACTAACTCTTACTTTTGTGTCAAAATAAACACCTTAACTCCAACTTTGATTAATAATTATTCTCTTTAAAAACATACTTATTTATTTATAAGTAATCTTTTTAAGCTAAGCCAAACATGCTATTATTCCAACCTTTTGCTTGTATTCACAAGCCTGTGCCTCTGCATGCAAATTTAGCTCAGATATATGAGCTTTATATTGGGCTATCTGTTGAAGAAAGACAACAAATGAACAATAATGTTAAGGGCAAACATTTGACACAAAACATCCGACAATAATTAACACAAATTTTTTATAGACAATCCATCCAATGAGAAACGATTTTACCTCTCCATCTCTGGCAGCTATTTCTTTTTCAAGAATTTGTACTCGTTGAAGAGCTTCCTGAATGTTCTTCCCATTTTCATCCAGTTGTCTGAAGTCAAAGACATATAAGTACTAAGACATTTGTAAACAGTTACATAATAAATACCTAATTCAATGGAGTAATTAATTGAAACCTTTTTAAATCAGAATCATTGCTTTCAACGTTTTGCATTTGTTGTTTAACAGCATGAAGTTCCAGTTCCAGTTCCTCTCTCTCCAACCTTTGGCGTTCAGCTTCTCCTTTGACAATGCCAACCTTAGAAAACGAAAAATCTTGTCAAAGAAAGGACAAATGATATTATTTCTGTATAGGTCTAGCCGTCTAAGGAAGAGGGATACCTTTTGTTCAAGTACATTCACGGTACATTCTAGCTCCTCAATGGACCGCTCTAATAGTTTCACTTCCTCGTCCTTCTCCTCAGCATGGATTTTTCTAGTTTCCGCAATCTGCCTTAACCAAACAGATATATTAAAGGGACCATTCAGATAATTCAGTACATAGTTCGCTGGAAAAGTTTCCTGCCAAGACAACATTACCTCTTGTGCTTCTACAGCGATTGCTCTGTTTTCATCTGCAACTGATCGTGCCATCTCAAGCCCTTCAGTCAAATTAAGGACTTTGTCTTCAAGATCATCCCTCTGACTGGCAATTGTATCCAAATTGCTCTTCAAGAATTCAGACGCCTTGGTCATTTCAGCAAGAGCAACCTCCATTTCAGCAACTTCCATTCTCAAGTTCTCGTTTATGTTGCTTCTCTCTATCAATTCCTTCTCCATGGACATCTTTGCTTCCAAGGCATCCTTAGCGTTGGCCATCAACTCTTCGTTTTTGCAGGATAATGAATTTATTGTTTCATGCTCTTTAACAATATCCATTTCAAGAGCAGATATTGTTGCTACCTTCTCTTTCAGTAGAGTTTCAAGTTTTTGACCTTTGGCAACAGCTTGGTCCAGTTCACCCGATTTTTTATCAAAATCTTTTTCTAAGGCACTTAGAGAGGCCAAAAGTTCTTCAATCTCATCCTTTTGATCCTTACTATTAGATACAGACTCCTGCAGCAAGCTCAAATCAAATAACAGCCCCTTGAGAATATCATCCTTCCTTGAAAACTCAATTTCAAGAGAGGATGTTAGAGATTTCAGCTCTGTCGCAAGATTCTCGAGGTATTCAAACTCTTCAAAAAATTTGGAAGCCCTCTCCACTTCCTTAACTATCTTTTGGTACATATCCTCCAGCACCAAGATTTTCTCAAAATTTAAATTGAGTATCTTGTCACCAATAGTATCTACGGCTTTAATCAAATTAACATTCATCACAACGTTCGAGCTCAAAGCATTAAGGCAATCATACTCATTATTCTGGTGAGCTTCAAGTTTATTTCTCAAGAATGCATTCTCTTCGATTAAACCCTGAATTTTTGAAGATAACTCAGCTTCGACTACAGATTGAGAATGATGGAGGTTTTCCAATTCTTTCCTTGTAAGGTTTAGATCTTCATTTAACATGGCAATGTGATTCTCCAACAACAATATATTCTCTTTCAATCTGTGATTTTCTACATCAAGGTCATTAGTACCTTTAAGAGATGATTCAAACTTAGCTTTCGTATCCTCCAAATCCTGGAAAAGTATGCAGCACTCTGCCTTTGCCTTTGCTAACTCATCCTGCAGGGCCTCATTCTCCTTCTCAAGGCAGCTCATTTTTCTAAGTTCTTCATCTTTCATTTCTACGTCATTTTGAAGCCTGCACAATTCAGTTTCCAGTAAACAGATGTCGTTCTGCAATGTTCCTTTTTGTTGATCAAGCTCAGAGATATGACTAGAAGAAGTTTCAAGAGCTGCTTCCTTCACCTCAAGATCTTTTAATAACTTCGCTTGCTGTGATTCAAGATTCTGAACCTGGGACAACAGGGTTCTCTTTGCTTCCACCAATTCTTCAAATGCACCTTTCAAACTACTATTTGAATGAGCAATTTCTTTTAATGACTGAATATCTTGTTTAAGAGCTTTGTTTACCGTTTCCACCTGGGCAATTGTTGAGAACCTTTCTTCAAGCTCTGACAAAAATTCCTGCTGCTTCTTTGTTATTTCTTCAACTTCTTTTTGCAGGAGAGCATGCTCAATTTCCTTCTCCTTCAACATCAACTCATTGGAAGCAGCATCTATGCTCATGAAAATTATGTCTTTCTTGAAATTTTCAAGGACTTCATAGGAACTGATTTCTGCACTCTCGGCATCAGCTCTTAGAAGCGCCAGCTGCTTTAACTCAGATGACATGATTAAAAATTCAAAATCTTTTTCACATAATTTGATCATGAAATTCTCTTCCCGGTACTCAAGGAGGTCATCTTTATCCTTTATTAGTCTTTCTTGATCCAGAATAGACACTAATACATTCGAGTTACTGAAATCGAGCTCCTTTATTAGGACAGAAAGTTCAGATCCCATATGATTTGACCGTTGCAACATTAACTCCTCTTGTAACTGTAGGTCCTGTATCTTCTTCTCAAAGGAGGCAAGCTTTAGTGTGAGCTCCTCAGATTCGTCTACTTTGCTTGATATACTATCAAAACCTTTCTTAATATCTACCAATAACTTCCCCTTGAGTATTCTACACATTTCAAGCTCTCTCTGTGATCTAAAATTATGCTCCCGGAGTTCAGAAATTGTGGAGTTCGATTCACATAGACCACAGTGAAGAAGACCATTTTCTGCATTAAGCCCGGTCACTGTTTCTAAGAGAATTCCCATGTGACAAAGATGCAGAACAGACATGGCAAAATCCTTAACGATAATCTCTGACCATACATCTTCGAGAGATAACCTGATGAATCTCGTTGATTCGCAAAGTTGGGACTTCATGCCTAGGAAATCAGATGCTATAGCCTTGCAGTCTTCAGTGGAAGTAGTTTGCACATGTGAAACAATTTCTTCTAGTTCCAATAACAGGTTATTCATATGCACAATATCTGATTCATACTGCTTCTCAAGTTTCTCATAATGCTGAACTTTCAGATTATTGGAGGACTTCAAGTTCTGAACTTCTGTGGTAAGGATACCTCTTTCATTGATCAAGGCGTTTTCCTTTTCCTTCAGCTCATGAATGTTAAGCTTCAAAGCTTCATTAGCTATCATCAGCTTATTTATAATTATGTCTGCTTCTTTCATGGTGTCTCGAACCTCTTCAAATTTCTCAAGGACACAGGAAGCTTCAATGGATGTCTGTGCAGCAACTGCCTTGGCATCACCAAGTTCAGCCTCAAGTAACTGCAGAAAATGGACAGTTCGTAGTATTACAACAGTCGATTGTGGTACTGATAGAAAATGAAATGTATGCATATAATTGTATTTTTCTCTTGTTATAGCTATAGTTATTGTAAAGATACTTGGATTAAATGCCAGGAAATAGAAAAATTTGTAATATTGAAAGAAAGAATGACACAGGAAATGAAAACTGAAGTTCAGGTATGAAGACAGAGCATTATGGTCTAGTGCATAGGCAGTTTCCAAAATAAAAATGTTATAAATATGATGTCCTACCTGTTTAAGCTGGAACCAGGAAGTGCAAGATTCTTGTACGATTTCTTCTACTCCCTTTAGTTTGCCATCCAAACCAGTAATTTTTAGCTCAAATCCCTCCTCAAAATTATTTATAGAATTTTGTAGCACAGCTACTTGATTCATCAATGACTCGATGCTCTTCTGGTAACGTTGTTCAGCTATCCTGACATCTTCTTTCTCATCACATAATTTAGCCATCTTGGCTTGCAGTCCTTGAACACTCTGAAGGGCAGATTCTATCTCTTTCTTTAGAAGAGCAGTGATAGTATCTCTACCATTCACACCCTTCAGAGTCTGTTCATGTCTCGAACAATTACCATCAATTATGCATTCATCCATATGGTTTGCACTGAAATGTTTTTTTGAAGCCTCAGTTCTCACATCCTCAAGAACACAGGATTCTACATGGTTGATGTCCTGTTCTGTTCCTTTACCAGTCTGCGATGAGACCAAAATAATAATACATGAAAACACAATAATGATTTTACTCCAATAACAAAATAAGTTGCCTGGAATATCCAGGGTAAAGTTTGAGAAATAGAAACATTAGCTTACCCACGTTTGACATTTGTCCCCGGCAGGAAGACAAGAACTTTCTAGAGCATTATCTTCACCAGGACCTCCAATCTTTTCCAGATACCCATTCATGCAAAATTTCAGTGTTGAGACTCCAGATTTTAGCTCCCCGAGTTTTTCCCTGGCTTCCAATATATTATTTTCTTCAGTTTCTTCAAGCTTCGTCCAAAGAATCTTAGCATGTATCTGTTCCTCGGATAGCTGCAGTTTTAGTCTAGCACAGCATTCTTCTAATGACTTCAGTTCCATTCTGAGGATCTCATTCTGTTTTTCTGCCTCATCAGTTCTTGATAACTGATTGTGGAGAATAGTGTCTTTTTGAATAATCAACTCTGTGGCATTTCTAAGCTGCTCATCCTTATTATTTAAAGCAATCACATGGTTAGAATTTAACTCAAACAACCGGTTCACAATCACAAAAGCAGCTGTTGCACAGCACGATGCATTTCTGAGTTGATCCTCTCCATGTTTGATTATGCTCTCCAGCTCTTCAACAACAGATGTCTTGGTGTTCAATTCAGATGTTAAAAGGAGATTCTCCTTGTCCTTTTCACTGCACTCTTGCTGGTGTGTTTCGTTCATTACCAATGTCGCCCCTCTGAGTGACCTCAACATGCATTCCATATAGTTTCTCTTATCCATCGCATCCTTTAAGCATTGATTGAGCTCTTCAATTAATACTTCTTTTTCAAGAAAATAAGTTTTCATCCTCCCAAGTTGTTCAGAGATCAAATTTCTATTATAAGGGAATGAACAGGAAATATCATCCAGCTGGTCAGAAACTTCATTGAGAGCCTCGTGCCCACCAGTAAGAATACCTTCAATCTCAATAGTCAATCGTTCCCATTCTTCCGACAAGTTTCTTAATTGATTCTCTTTGTCTTCTAGCATTTGTGCTAATTTTGTGTTCTCTTGAGTCCTCGTACATAAATTCTCCTCCAGATTTTTCATCTCGGCTTGTAATAGAACCAACCTCTCCCTGGTATCCATCTCTTTCAAGCTACTATCTTGAACTTCCTGCTGAAGAACAGCAAGTTCTTCTTGCAAGCAAATAATCACCTCGGCAGTTTCTGCCTCGACCTGCTTGCGGACTTCGTCCATTTCTTCTTCTTTAGATGCTTGAAATGAATTATCACTTTGATACCACTGATTCAATCTCTTGGCCTTTTCAAGAGAATCGTGCATCTTCTTCAACTTTGCTTCTATAGGAGAATCATTACTTTCGGAATGCTTAAAGAATGAGTGATCTCTAAACTCTTGAGCGTGAATTTGCTCCTTTAAAGTAGAGATTTCAATCTTCTGTCTATGCAAAAGTTCAGCGCAGTTGCTGTTAGAATTTCGAAGTTCCTCTATCTCATTAATCGTAAGAAATTGCTGAGACTCAAGAGCTTCAATAACAGATTTTGCTTTCTCAAGTTCTTCTTGGACATATTCACATTTTTGAGTAATAGACAGAATCATTTCCTTCGACGACTGAAGTTCTCTGTTCAAAGATTGTGCCCTTTCCTCTGCTTCAGAAGAGTGTGACTTCTCTTCTTTAAGAATAATTTTCAAAATGTCCAACTCCAGTTGTAAACCCACGACATCTTCTTCACGTGTCAGAGTTCCGTACCTAGTTTGGTCCTTCTCTTGCTCCTGGGCTAATATTATCTGATTGTTGAAAATTGGAACTTCCTTTATTGATTTCTGAAAGAAGTGGCCATCATCATTTTCTCAAGAAAATAGTTTTAAACAGAAAATAAAGACGGCCAGAAAATTTTATTTGCTAGATATATTCGCCAAACCTTCTAGTGAGCAAAAAAAATTTAGCCTCTGTTTGGGAAGAATTTATAAACGGATCAATTTATAAATACATAGAAATGGGTGATGAATAGTACTCTTGGGTCGGTTGGAATGTGCGGTTGAAAACGAAGTTTGAACATTGTCGCTTATTTATAAATTTTGACAAACAAATGCTTGAACATGAAATGCATCATTATGTAAAGAACCATGCTGTACGTGCAGCAATATTGTTATGTAAAATCATCACAAAAGAAATTCTACCGTGCTGTCCTTTTATGCAAATGGAGATAAAAATAAATAAACAATTAAAGAATCTCTTATTAACATTGTCATGGAAAACACGCAAGAAAATTTGGTGTCTCAAAACTTGAATACTTTGATAATAAAATCGTGCAAGGAAGTATAAATCGTGCTCTTTCTTATCTTCCACTCTTAAAGTAAAAGTTAATGGTACCTTCAAGAATTCAGGACAGGAGTCATGCTCATGAGTTGCAGATCCGATGGCATTCAATGATGTATTCAACTCATGAATTTCCCTGAACAAGATTAGCACAAACAAAAGTTACCAGGAATGGACGAAGAAGATCTTAAAATCCAAAGAAAACCCAAAATCACTTTAAATGAATTAGACTTGTTACCCTCTGAGCATTGCATTGTTTTCTAAAGTACAGTTCAGCTTACTCCGAGTTTCCTCTAATTCACACATAGTCCTCTTCAACTGTAAAAGAAAATTACATATTAGAAGTCAAGGTCGGGAAAATAAATCTTACAATAAACAATATTTTCAGGAATGACCCCCAACCTCCTCGTGGAGTGAATCATTTTCCTCATTGGTATGAACAGCACCCTGTCAATGGAAACGAAGAGATGTTAAGGCTTCTGCAAAATCAGTGGACCTGAATCTTCTTTTCCAGAGTAGACATGAAAAAACTGTAAACAGGTCTCTTTAAATTTTTACATGAGACGCTGTACTTGTGTCTTGATGGCTTTGCTGCTTCGAATTTCCTTCAAGGAAGAGAATCAGCTGCCAAAGGGAAAACTTCAGGGTCAAAGGCATAAACTAATTTGAGAAGCATAAAAAAGATATGGACTGTTGGATAGATAAGATACCTGGTTCCGCAGTTCAGATACTTCAGCCAACAACATATCTCTCTCGCCTTCTCCATAGAATTCTTGAAATCTATAAGTTCCATGAACAATTTTAAAAAATTTGTGAATGAAGCCAAGCTGCATAAGATTGTATTTTTTTTTTCGAAAAACCTACCGTCTAACTTGCTCTAGAAGCCTAATATTTTCGACGGCAAAGCGCGTCACTTCTGGATTTCTTTCAACTCTTGCACGCAGCAGCTGAATTTCTTCTGAAAATTCCCTGTTCTCTTCCAGCAAATAAGCATCTGCTGATGTGAAACCACCAAGAAGAGACTCCATTCTTTGAATTTTGTCTTCTCTAAATTTCAACATCATTTTTGTGCACCTGGTATCCTCTTCTCTTTGACGAACCTGAAAATCAATGTCATCATGAAATTTAGCTTTCTAAATAGCTAAACTCAAAATAAACTCTTCATTTATTTCCTGCAACACCTGTCGCGCCATAAAAGGGAAAGAGGGAGAGAGTTACCAGACGGTTCAAGAGCTCGATTTCAGCTTCAAGCCGTTTAATAGAAGTCTCTGCCGATTGTTCCCTCCTTATGGCACCAGAAAGTGTAGCTTCCAATGATTTTAACTGTGGAAACATTGGCAAAAAGAAGAAAATGAAAACCATAAGGCAACATGTCAAAACTTTTCTTTTGAAGGCTTAACTCAAACTGCCTGTCATTTGCTGTCAACCATGAGCAACAAATATCCAGCAATGGAACCAGCTGAGGGAAGAAAATATGAAAAGAAGCAAATTACAACTTACTATACCTGTTTACAAGACATTCTGAGAACACCTTCAGGTGCTTTTCCAAGTAAATTACCCTGATGATCTGTTTCAGATATCCTTTCACTACAACCATCTTCATCTTTGTTCCTTGCATCTCTGTCTATTGTTGAACCAAATGATAATGACCGAGAAACCTTATCATGTTTCAGAGCAGAAAGCTCTTCCTATTACAACAACAAATCATGAGTTTCAATTGTAAATTAGTTTTGTGATCAATTTGTAGAATGGGAGACCCATATGAAACTAGCTACCACCTTTAGCAATCGTATCTGATGTTGCAGTGCGACAACATCTCTTGATGAATCTTCATTGATGACAGCCTTTGTCGTGAAAAAGGAGTAAAAGGCAGGTTAATATATCAACTTTGTCATCAATTAAAAAGTCCATTGTATCATCCAGCTTAAACAAGCTTACATTATTCTGAATAAGTTTTGCTCGTTGGGCAAACTTTAAAGTGTTCAACGTTTCTGATGCACAGCTGAGGAAATTAAATTTAGCATTTTCATTAGTCAGATACACAGAAAAAATGAAATAAAGCCAATCATTGGCAAAAAAAAAAAAAAGAAGAAGAAGAAGTCACTTTACAGGGAAAAATCATATTTAAGTACCAAATAGATGGGCTGACATTAGCTATCATCATTGTTTTCGAATTTCCACCCAGAGAATCCTGTATTTCATATCTCAAACATAATGATATGACTTAAATAGGTCCACAAAAGATACAAAAGACAACGGTTAAAAATGCACCTGAAGAAGAAATGTCAGCCTTGAATCTCTATATGGAATGTGCCTTGGTCTTCCATGTGCTACATCCACTAGGACCATTATTACATGACTGCAAAAGTACGGCCAACGTTCACTTGCAAGGTCACCCATTTAAAGATAGTAGATAGCTTGTCGATGATAAGAAATTATAGTAATACCCTAGTGTTGACAGTGATTTATTGATATTTGCAGCTTCTTTTAGACGCTCACCCTCAGCACCAGAAGTCTTTTGCCTGTTAGGGATAAGAGCAATGTGTAAATGATGTGATAGCATGAGATTTCCCATCTATTTCAGAAATTAACTAGAACGTGATGTAAACCTTTCGGAACCCGCAAGGTCAACAAGGTTCAGCCGGGCAAAACGGAAGTTTGTGGTTGAATCCTTTTCCCATCTACTCTCAATCACACACGTGAAAACACTATGAGAGCGGCTGCTTTCTCTGTTCATATTTGTCGCAGCAACTTTCCTATTTGCAGAACCCTGAAGCAAAACTCAAATTTTAATGCATAGAGACGTGAATTGTGCATGCACACATGCATCTTTGAAGATTGTGACAATCAGAGTAAACCAAAAGACAGAGTGAAAATAGTCACCTGACTTAGAAGCTGAAGAATTTCGCCTACAGTTTGCACCTCGAGTTCAGATAGATTTTCAACATACACGCCTTTTTTGATGTCCTCACGTAGCTAAAAATAGAGATGATGAATATGAGCAATGATATAATCTTTTAACATTTGAAGCACCAAAATATCCTATCAAAAAGGTAAAAGTACCATCAGATTTGTGGATGAAGGATCAAGAAGATCGGTTATTTGTTCATTGTAAATCTCCAGGAAGGAGCATTTGCAATTGTATTTTAGTCGTTCATCTCTTCTGATTTCCTCCTCCTGAAAAGTAAAGCACGCAAAAGAAGTGTCTTATTGCAATGAAAATGCTTATACTAGAAGGTGACTTAGCAAAAGGAGGCAAAGAGGGTTGAATTTACCGCTTTAATTCTAGCAAACAAGAATTCAAATATACGTGGGGTCATTCCACGATTCAGATTAGGATTGACTTCTAGCTCTTCAATCCCACCGAGCATTGTGTAAGTCTTCCCACTACCTGTCTGCACTAATTTAATCCATTTTAATGGATGATGTCGATAGGGAAAAAGAAACTGTAATTGATGTGTACTTTCAAGAAAGCGAGGCCCATAACAAT
Organism: Fraxinus pennsylvanica; assembly: GCA_912172775.2. NCBI lineage: Eukaryota > Viridiplantae > Streptophyta > Magnoliopsida > Lamiales > Oleaceae > Fraxinus > Fraxinus pennsylvanica. The sequence goes on from OU503045.2 coordinate 4,471,525, forward strand.
GCTTAAACAATAGTAACTATCATTTTACGAAGATATTCGAGGGAAAAGACAAGACTATCACTTAAGCTAGTACACAGAAGCAATAAAAATAAAGAGAAATCTTACTTGAAGTCAAAATAAATAGGAATTTCAGACACAATAATGACAAAATTAAGTTGACGGTTCTCCAGCCATTGCTCGAATCTTCTATATTCAAGATTACAGAACTAGTTGATACTGTTTACATGCAGATTACACTAAAACTGGAAGCTGGAGGATTTAGACAGATTGGAAACTAGAGCAAACACCTAGAGGTGAAATAAAGGAAAAAGAAGGAAAGGAAAATAAGTTTCCCTTTCATGTAATAGGTCCAACATCATCTTTGATTCATCAAATTAAAACTATGCCTACAAATGAAAACAAGAAGCTCATTCTTTATATGTCAACAAAAAAATCTGCAAAAAAAAATGTAAAAACGGTTATTTGGTACATTGTTAGAAGTTTTGCATCACCAACAACTTTTCAACTAAAGTTATTCCGTGAAATAATTATGCAAACAAGTCCAACGTATTACCTGCCCATATGCAAACATACAGCTATTGTACCCAGACAAGCAATTCTCTATCATGGGCAAGCCAGCCATTCTAAAAAGTGTCTCCTGCAAATTCACCAAGAGGTATAAAAGCTTAAATAGTCTCATCGCAATACATTTTTTGAATTTTAGAGTGTGTTTGATCTCTTTGAACCTGGTCTATAGTTTCACATGCCACGTGATCAAACATAAATGGGGTCTCGGGTTGCCCTAACCAGGTGATGCATTGTGCAGTCTCCTGTTTCAAGCACCTACTGTAACCATAAGTACTTTTCTCCATGTTATTGAGAGGACGCACTCTTATCAAAACCTATAAAATATTTATTAAAATAACATAATAAATATAGAGAATTTGACATAAGAATAATGCAATTATAAATAATCGTAGATAAAATAACAGGAATTTTAGAAGCAGGAAGTAATTTGCAGAAAGGAAGCTTACTTGTACATTGTGTTCCATCCAAAAAGATGGATCTTCCTTGAGTTCGAAATGGGGCACCTCGACCGTATTAACAACAGTGGCAGAGTTAGAAGAACTTGGAATCCCTTTAGACAGTGCAGCAAAGTTGGTAATCCGAGCAGCGCCACTGGCGGGTGGCCTAGAGCCACTGGCTAAACAGAACCCGGGATTTGGAGGCTTGATTACGGTCTTAGTAGGCGTGCTTTGAGTCGAATTACACTCTGAATAGCTTGAAGTAGCCCTTCCAACCATCCTAGTAGACCGCGGAGTATTCATATTCTCTGCCACCCTTCCCTCCTCCCTCGACTCGACAGCACTAGAACTCGAATAATAATCACTCTTCTGGACCCACCCAAAGTTATTTTTTGACACTGGCCCTTGTTTTTCGGGAGTGGAAAACGGCATTGTTGAATCTGACTTCTTAGCCTTTGGCTTGATGGGAGTTCTGTCAATTTTATTAAACTTAACACCGCTCAATTTTTGATCTATACCACCTTTAGAAATCTGGATTGGCTCTTGAATTGCATATAGAGGGGGCCTGGGAGAATCTTTGATAATCTGAGGACCCAAAGAGTCCCTGGGATTTACAGGGACATTCTCGATTTCCTCTTTGTTGGGATTCTTTCCAGAATTTCGGCGTAAAAATTTGAAATCCCTCAACATTCTGTAACACCCAGAAATCCAAACAGGAATTACAAAACAGAAAGGGATATTTCAACAATTTTTAATTTCTTGGACGTATACCTGTAAGAGGAAACGAAGAAGAGAGCTCCAAAACCACGAAATCCCGAAATTTTTTCTCACTTATGTAGAATATGAAAGAGCTCGCATTCCATTTTTCTCTCAAGATTTCACCTGGGATTCTTCGTTACTGAAGAAGAAGGGTCCCCTTCTCTCTCCTCACTGAGTGAATGTATTACCAACAAAAATTTCAAATTTGCACGTAAAAAGCAAGGTGGGGGTCAAGTCAGACGGCTAAGATGAGATCTGGAATTTGAAATTAGAGAGCATCGCGCTATGGGATTTTGAATTGATTTGAGTGTCTTTTCTGAAGAAGCCAGGATAAAGGATTTTGTGTAATAATTAATGTTAAAACTTAAAACGGCTATAATTTTAAATTATATGCCGAGTGGTAGACCTTTAGGTCTGCTTGATAGTTTTAGCCAGTGTTTGGCCCCATTAATTTTTTTCAAAATTCTCTCTTTTCTAACTTTGGCCCGGAAGGAATTTTCCAAGATTTGAAGCCATTTTATGGGCTTGTCTGGGAGAGCTGAGCTTTTCTCCTAGAAAGCAACAGTTAATTGACCGTTGGAACTTCAACATGGGTCCCATGAAGACAGTTGTTTTTGAAATTTTAAACGTGGAATATCAAAAATGTCGATTTATCATGACAACTGAATTAAATGTTAAGGGTGAAAATGTCATTCTGCTGTAAAAGAGTCCAACATTTCGGCTGCCCTTTCTGAGCCTGGGTCTCACTTAACTGTGCAAACGGTAAAAAAATGAATTTTCTGGGCAGCCAAAAATGCTCCCAGACATGCCCTATAATCGTTGGGCAGCTTAGAAATGGGGCCCATTGTAGCTGTTGGCTTTATTTGCCCTCCCATTAAATTATCACAATTTTCAAAGATGCCTTTTAAGAATAGTCAAATATGATGATTGGAAAAAATGTGTACAAAGTAATAAAAATGGTACTATAGACTTCTACCATTTTTTAGGTGATGATTTCTACTTATGGCTTAAATGCCTGGCTACAATGGAAAGACAGACAACAATCACATTTGGGCTAAAAATTTTGGGTAAATTTCTCAGTCCTCACAGACGGGTTCTTGATCATATATTTTTCAAATAAAATAATATTACACACAAATCCAAAAATTTTCATTATTTTTCAACCACACATTCTCTCATCTATCAGTATTTCAAAATTTATAATTTCTCAAAAATGGGGGCCTAACATTAGCTTATTTTGAGCACCGATTTTGGATGTTTAAAAACCTCAAAAAACGATATAATGTCATTTTGACCGATTCTCTCAACTTATCAAATTGGCTGTTTTTTACCATTTCTCAAATTCTTCTTCTAATTTTACTCTTTATAAAATAATTATTTTCAACTAACATGTTTTGTTTAATACTAACTTATAAATAAAAATATATTAACTTAAATAATTATTTATAAAAAAAATTATATTATAATTAAAAAAATAGTTATAAGTAATATATAGCTTATAAAATAATTTTTTTTGTGTAAAAATATTATTAATAAGACAAAAAAAATAACTTATAAAATATAAAAAAATTATTTGTAAGTAAAAATTATTTAAAAGTACAAAATTAAACATAAAATTATAAAGTTTATTTATAACTAAAAAATACTAACATAAAATTTTAAGTAAATATTTAATTTTTAAGTTAAATATTAACTAATATATGAAAAAAATTACACATAAATAAAATATCACTTATAAATAAAAAAATTGCATACAAAAAAATATAAACGGAAAATTTCACTAAATGACGTATATGTAACTTTATTTAAAAATAAAAAAAATAAAATTAGGTGGATAATAAACTGTCAAGCGTGGGTTAAATTGTTTTAAAAATCGCTACTAAAATTACTCATAATCGATCAACTCATAAACGCTCATAAGCTGTACGTCAAAACTCCCAAGCAGACCCTTATAATGTTGGCCCACTGTTTATTCACACAAAAGTCACATGGTATTCTTAGCCCCCGTTTGGTTTTCGTAAGAAACGATGAAAGTGGTAGAAGTTATGAAATGTATTATTGAAAATAAGTTTGAAGAAAAAAAATATTTTTAAGAAATTAATGCCAAATAGGGGCTTAGACTACAAAGCCTTTCATTTTATTTTCTTCTCCTATTACTTTTCAAAAATAAATATTAATTTTAATCAAACATTTTCTAGACCTCACAAATATTATCCACTCATCAATCACGCATTTCTTGAAAGTAACATTTAGCAAGATTAAATGAAAGCTAAATAGAGGCTAAACAATGTTTTAATAATGAATTCGTCGTGGATTCAAAAAGGGGAAAAAGGTGAATCGCGTGATTCTTGGCTTGTTTTAAATCATTTTCATTTTCCTGATATTTATATATATTGACTAGTTTTTTAATCAAGTCTCAATTTTTTTAGGAGGATATTATGTTGACTATTGTCATTTTTTTTATCAAGTTTTAATTTTTAATTTTTTTTTGTTCTAACCCTTTTAAAAAAATAATAATAATCAGATTTTCAATTTCAAATCATATAAATAATACACATGAGCAAGAGCCTAACTGTTGCTGCCAGACCACACCAATGATGCAACCACCGTCCCTAATCTCTCGACACCTGAAATTCTATAGATGTCATGGCTGGGTTTAGGCCCGATGGTGGATGGTTAGGAACAGTTAGGGCTATCAGCGGATTGGATTTTGATTTGAATTCGATCTGAATAGGATCAAGATCCAAATTCGATAATCTGTTAACTAAATAAAACAAATATGGATATAGGTCAATATGATTCGATAACAACTTGATATGATTTGTAATAATAATATAATATAATATATTTTGTATATTACTGGAAAATTTATTACACATTATTTTTTTCATCTTGAAACTTGTATTATACTTTATGATTTTTAATGAAGAATCTTAAACATATCAAATTTCAATACAACATTAATATATATTATAAATTGCAACATCAAGAATACATATTTGAGTCACACATGCCCTCAAAACAACATATTTCAAACTCATTATAAATTTTATACTTTTAAATAAGTAGTACACAATATTTATGTTGGATGTGTTTTAATATTCAATCTTGATACATGTATATCAAGTTTGACATCATTGTAAGAGGCAGTTTTTTATACATTGATTTTTCTGAAACAATCAATATCGTAATATTACAAGTTAGTTTAATTTATGTTACTAGTTTTTAGTCTCGATCAAAGATTGAATAAAGAGATATTTGCAGTTAGGTCCAGATTTCTAATTTTTTTTGTAGCTTTTAACCTAACTTTTTATTTATTGCACCTATGATCCCAAACCTTTCATTTACCTGAGGCGAAGTCCAGAGGTCCGTTAGTTGACCAAGAAAAATGTCTTTGACCATAATTTGAACAGTTTAAAAGGGGGGAAATAGTAACTTTATATTTTTCACATAAAATAATTAAACAAAAAGCAAAAAAAGGAGAAAATAAATAATATAAAAACAAGTTGTTTTCTTCCCACCCCAACCAACCAAACCAAAATTCATCCACACACAGTCGTCATCGTCAGCAACCACCATCACAAATCACCAATTCTAGAGTCAATAAGCTATTTACAAACGAAACAATTACCCTAGGTACATAATCACTTGGCGACGATACTTGCAGGACTATCTTCACCCCTTGTTTTGTTGAACGATTTTCTAGTACAAGCACGAATGCTTCAATTGTTTTCTTCAAGACACAGTGGCTCTTTTCTCATAACCATGGGGACTCCCTAGTCCCTAGCTTCTTCTCAACATCTTCAAACTTGGCAGTAGCTAATGGTGCAATGCCCACAATCCTGACCAAACTTGGCCTTTATATTGTCAATGTAGAATCTTATCACAAAGCCAGCAAAAAAGTATGAAACTCCCAAAAAATAAAAAAACAATAGATGTTCAGTATAAAAGTGATTTTCCATTTGTTCATATGACTGCTCTTCAAAATCATCATTTGCATAGTTTCTTCCTCTTCATCTTCTTTGAATTCAAAACCTTTGTACGAGCCAAAACCATTACTTCAATAGCCAATTGTGGATGGCACGAAAACGGTGGTCACAATTTTTGGCGAGTTCTCAAGATTTCCCAGGAGCGATTTTTGAGGTTTGGGAGAGATTTCAAAATTTACAATTATGCTACAATATCAGATGCTTTGATATAATCCTTAACATAATACCACATGACATTCTATGATTGAACAATTTAAAATACAATCAACTTTTTCATCCAATCGTGTATAGCCACATACACATCTGTCAATCCTTCTGCCATTTTCCTTCTAATAAAGTAGATTAATCCCAAAATTTAAGAAACAGTAACAGATGGGTAAATTGACAGTTTGCGGTGGTGGTGACAACTTGGTGGCAGGCGTTGACAGTCGGGAGTGGGGCTTTGGTGATGGGGAAGAAAACAATTTTTTTTTTATTTCTTTTCTTCTTTTTTATGTAGAAAATAAGAAGTTACTATTTTGCCATTTTTAAACGGTCAAAGTCATATTTCTTGATCAACTAATGGACCTCTGCATGAAAATCATCCAAAGGTCCTTTCATCGTGTAGGAATAAAATGTTTGGGTACGTGGATGAGACAAATGAAATATTAAGATAAAAGCTACAAGGCCCTGTTTTGGAGGGATTATATTTTTCTACAGTAAATCAATTCTCATTTCCAACTACACATTTTTCAATAAAATAATATTTTCAATTACATCAATAATTTTTTCTTCTTTTTCAACCACACATTTCCTATAATATCACTATTCAAAATCAATTCTTTTCCAAAAATCTCTCCCAAACAAGCTCTAAATTTAAAAACAAAAAGTTGTAGACAACCCAACAAAATCTCCACTCGAAGAATTCAACGTTTTCTCTTAAAAAAGAAAAGCAACGAGAAAATATATAGAAATTAAAGATATTTGCTTTGTTTATAGCTTTGAAACGCCTGGATAATTTATTGTCATCTTGACGGACTAATACCCACCAAGAATTTATATAAAAGATTTCAAAATTTTGTTGTCCAATATCTCAAGAGATGTTTCGGCATCAAGCTTTTGCTGGGTTTTGATAAAAACTATGGTTAAACAACGATTTGAGTTTTCCATAATAGTTGGATTAAAGCTCCATCACTTTGGATGATTGGAAGATGATTACGAAGGTTGAATAAGTGAAAAAAGTCAAATTGGATATCCATGGTTGCACTAAGTATAAAATTAAATAGTCATAATAAAATAAAATCAAATTGGGTAGCCACGGTGATAAGTGTAATAGTGAATTTAACTGATGTCTTTTATCATTTTGATTTTAAGCCGAGCCACCACATTCTATTACCTTATTGTCCGGTTACCGTTAACAGTGACCGTACAGGTGGGCCTCTCCCTCTGCAAAGTGAGCATAAGCAGGTCATTTTCTTTCATACGCCTCTAATGGCACTCTTTCTATCGCTTTCTCTCTCTAGATTCCGCTGATCTTCATTCTTCAATTTTCTTACTTTTTTGAATGTCATTTCAGTACATTATTAGGTGTCGTTTCATCGCTCTCTCTCTCTCTCTCTCTCTCTCTCTCTCTAAAACAGTGCTAATTCAACAGGTATTCGTTATTACGCCTTTTCGCATTCAATTTCTTTGTTGTTTTTCAAGATAATGAGTATTCTGTGTGTTTGTTCAGTAATATGCTTACAAAGGGTAGTTTGAAGCGCAGTGGTTCCACTAATTGGAACTCTTCCTTCCCCTATGAATGCATGTGCATTTCTATTCAGAAATGATTTTTAAATTAAANAAGATGAAATAAGAGATTGTATTTCAAATTTTCCATCATAGAAAGATTTAATTGGTTTGATTTAATTCAACTTCAGATTTTGATTTCTTGTCGAATTGAAAAAGTTGTTGTTGTGAAATTGAAGTTACCGATTTTTCACTGGCCTCTGCGGGAAGTTAAATCCACATTGTGAGGAGTGGCACTCCTCATAAAAAAGAAAAAAAATTGGTGAAGACTCCATATTGTGCGGAGCTAAGCTCCGTATAATGCGGAGTTGGAACTCCGGACAATGCGGAGTTGAACTCCGCACTATGCGGAGCTCAGCTCAGCACCAGTGCGGAGTTGGAACTCTGCATAATGCGGAGCTCATCTCCGCACAAGTACGAAGCTCAATTGTGCGGAGACACTCCGCATTGTGCGGAGTTCCAACTCCGTACTATGCGGAGCTCATCTCCGCACAAGTGCGGAGCAACTCCGCATAATATGGAATACGTGGAGCAAATCAATTTTTTTTTTT
>OU503045.2:4526775-4537185 GCA_912172775.2 Fraxinus pennsylvanica
GTTAAAGTGAATAAGGACAATACCAAGTCTAATGACCCTTATTATCATTTTGGAATGATAGGTTATTGGAAAGGAAACTACAAGGCTATGTCTACTTCATTAACTTCTTGGGTATTGGATGTCATATTTGTATAAATATACAGAAATTAAATAGAAGTAGATCACTGTAAAAGGGAGAATTTGACTTCTACGTTGAAAATGAGCAAATGTTGATGCATTGCCTGTAGGAGCTACTTCTTGCCTTTGCCTTTAGGCTTAATATTAGAATTAGAAAATGTTATTTTGTTCTCACCATTACCAAGAGTATTAAATAAATTTCATGTTTGGACATGAATTATTTTAATGTTAAGGCCAGTTGTTGTTCCTTTTTATTTTTATAATATTTNTTTTTATCTTGATAAGATTTTTATGATTATGATAAATTACAAAATGACATTTATATTCTAAATATTGAGTATTCTATAATGAGTATAGAAATTGAAAGACATAAAAATGATAATTTGAATAACATATATATCTGACATTGCAAATTTGGTCACATAAATGAGAATACAATTCCAAACTTACATAGAGATTTATATTTGGGACAAATGCGAAACATGAAAAATGATGTATATATGTGCAGATTATCCACGAAAAATGAAGTGCGAGATAGGAGAACAGTGCTTTTGAAGGCTTGCAACAACCAATAGAAAATACAACAAGAGCTCAGTTCTTTTTACCAAATCTGAGTTTGCACAATTCTCTCTTCATCCACACTTTCTTTGAAGGAAATGGAAGAAATGTCTCACATTCCCAAAATCATGGGATAGAGAAAAACGACAACTCAAGTCAATTATGAAGCAAACTCACCACATGATAGGTACAATAAGAAAAAGGAATAAGTCATGCACGAGGATGAGTTCAAATAGCCTATCGTGAAGTCAGATATATCACCAGTGTATATGTCACTGGCTAGAAGATGGTGTGAACATGTTTTCAATCCCTGAGATTTGATCCCTTCCACAGCTGTGTGTTTCTCAGTACAACGAAGTCCCAGACATTCTTGCAAATCAGCTGGGCAGTGGTTACACATGCATCCAAACCAATTTACCCGTGGTTTCTTAAGAGCATCACGACTACGAGTACCAGCTGAAGTATGCAAAAGAGGCCGACTCCTTTTGTAATTGATATTTTGCCAACAGCCGTCCTGATTTACAGTTAACTGATAAAGAAAATGACACAAATAAACTTCTGTTTTTGAAGAATATGCAGTTAGACATGCATTTAAGAAAGAGAATACAACAAATATAGAACAAGTCATGCCAAATCAAATGAGTTCCTCAACCTGATCAGAAGAAATATGAACATCGGCATGCCGTTTTTGAGATAGATGTTTCTCACTCTTGTTCTGCTCAGAGCTTGATGCAATCAAACTCATTGATTGTTGCAACTGTTTAACAAATGACACTTCCAAATGATCTAGATACAAATTGTGCTTCGTATTTGTCCATGTTGTAGGGTTATCCTGGAGAAAAAATGGAATCTGAGAAAATTTTCTTCCCGAATACGTACATATTTCATAGAAAAAGGAAAATTAGTTTGTAAAATTACTGCACATATAGAAAAGTGTAGAGCATTTATCTTTTTTAACATTACCTGTGATGGTATAGCATTCCTGTGGGACCAGGTTTTCCCTAATATGGAAGCAATGAGGTCAATGGATGCTTATATTAAAGATCGTAAACCGCCAAAAAGACACTTGTTTAACTAAGAGTGAGTTCGGCATTCCATTCTCATTTAAGAGCTTCTACTTTAGCTACAACTGAACCACTTCGCAAACCATTTTTTCAATGGTTCTTGAAAATGTACTTATAGCATTGAGTATTAAAATTCACCATATTTGTGAGAACAATTTCTGCGTTTTCCTTCTTTTGGAGAAAAAGGAAAGGTATCAATATCCTTCAGGGGAGCCTCCTCAGTGAATCCTGAATCCCTCAACAGGTCACCTGGTTTTTGGTCATCAAGTGCAAAGCCGAAGGAAATTGGGCATTTAATTCTTACATAATGTAACAACATGCAGTTAGCTCATGCGAGATTTACGCGTGATCATGACTAAAATGAGTGCCACAAGACAAAACCATACAACAATGAAAACCCAGCCACGGGTGCTCCTTCTTGGTGACATTTTCAGAGAGATAATTTGTGCAATTCTAGTTTAGAAAAGTAGACCTAATCACTCCCACATCTCAAATCTTCAGCTAACAACTAAACTTCCCTAAAACCTGACAAAATTTCACGAAACGTCTTGAACTTTTTACATTGAAGTGCAGTGCCTTTTTGTTTCATCTCGGTAATTAACAGCAGTGCAACACTAGAGCCGTACAAACACTTTTACAGTGCAGACATAACCCTAAAAGGGATAAAAGCATCGAACTTTTCAGTAATTTTTTACTCAAATCCAATTAAACTACATCAACCATCGAGGCAGGATCTTAACTTCTTCAGGTCTCAACGAATTTTATTATTTTCTTTTACTGCATCAAGCCACCAAACAAAAAAAAATTAAAAACGAATAAAAAATATGTACATGTGTGCATACGGTAAGAAGCGGATAATTTCTAAAATAAAAGGAACCACTGATTACCGGTGACTGATGCAAACAATCTTCGGAATTCTCAGCCATCAAAGAAGATGTACCCGAGTTCAACCGGATCAACTCATTTGCTAGAAACTCTGTTATCGCAGGACTCGCCACTGGCCGAAAATTTTCTTCCATTCACCGGTTAACTGAAAAAATAAGTAGAGAGAAGTTACGAAGGTAGTATAGGTAGGGGGCAGCAAAGGACACGCCGTTTACACGTGTTTACGTGCCACGTCAGATGGCTGATAATATGTTGGCCCCAGTGTTTGCCAGATATTTTCTGGTGGATAAGGATTGGGTTGGGCCCCATTTTGACCTTTTGCCTATTCTATTTCTAAAAAAATGATTATTTACATAAAATTAAAAATTCAGTTTTCAACAAATAGAGTAATGCTATTTGAGTCTCATTAGTGATTGGCACCAGTTTTATTGTGAATTGATTGATTGAATATCTTATATTTAATTCATATATTTCTATTTAAAATGTCCAATTATTAAAAAAAAAATTTAGTGGGCAATTAGATCGATGTTAAGCACAATGAACTGAATAATATTATTTTTTAAATATAACTTTGAGTAATATTATTTAGGGGTTATTTGTTTCTGATTCTCAAAATCAATTCTCATTTTCAACCACACATTTTTCAATAAAATAATATTTTTTATCACATTAATAATTTTTTCTTCTTTTTTAACCATACATTTCCCATCATATCATCATTCAAAATCAATTCTTCCCCCAAAAATCCCTACCAAACAACCCCTTAGAGGTTTGGTGTGGATTAAAATTAAATTTTTAATAGATTGTGATAGTTTGAAATGTGTGGTCGAAAAGTTATGAGACCCATGAAAAATGTGGTTAATATTAATTGTTTGACTTTAATTTGGATTAAAATCAGATTTTAATCCGAACCAAACATGAACTTAGTATTATTAATGTTAAAATACAGTCTAAGTGACGCTATATAATGTGGTTAATATTAATTGTTTGACTTTGATTTGGATTAAAATCAGATTTTAATCCGAACCAAACACGAGCTTAGAATTATTAATGTTGATATACAGTCTAAGTGACGCTATATATTATTAAATGAGAAGTACAGTTAGATGAATAGCTTAATTCTACATTTCATTGACCTATCACATAACAGCATCTAATCTGGTGATGTAACATCGTTGGATAATATTATTTTAATACTTTTTAAAAACTTTTAAAAATGCTTGATTTCCAACATTTCCAAAATGTGTGATTAGATTCCCATCCTCTATTTCTTGACAACACGATTTTGATACCAAGTTGAAAATGACACCATCAAGAATTAAAGAATGACAACGTACGAATGAGAGAGATGTGACAAAATTTATCAATTATTCATATTGAATACTAATCTAGGCCAATTGTGGCCTCCCATGTAAAGAGTGTCGGAGTAACTTAAAGCCCCATTTGGCACCCATTATATTCCATTAAATTATAATTCATTTTTTTTTCTCTTTTTATCAACCACACATTCTCCCAATAAAATAATATTACATATACATAGAAAAAATTTCCTTCTTTTTTAACCAAACATTCTCCAAAAAAATTATTATTCCTCTCGTCATAACGTGGAGTTATGAGGGCCAAAAGGGCGTTAAGATACCTTGTGCCAACCGAGGAGCAAAAGAGAGTAAAAAATAGCTCCAGCATATAAAATATTAAATACTAACAAACTGCAATCAGAAAAATCAAGTGTTTGATTGTGCTAGACAATCAAGAATCCATGGTTTGGCTGACGCTGCTTACAGCATTTCAGTGTCAAGATGAGATCTATAACTAATTTGTGATATCAATTATACAAATAAAATAACTGTATTTAGTCAGGTAACCTGTTCACTCCCAGCAAGGCACAGACAGAGACACAGCGAGCACACTACGGCTCCCCACTAATTCGGGAAAATAGTGAGTTGAGTGAGATGGCGTGATGGGATGGTGGATGTTGCATTGTTTCACTATTATAAACCGTCCCATCCTTGCATCCGAGGAATCACCATAAGCAAAAATGTACACCCACAACCTCCACAAGAATGTAGTAATACCATCAGGATGTAAGAATTTCTTAGACTATGTTGCTCTCCCATGGGATATAAATCCCTCTCCATAGCAAAATGTATCCTCTACACATCTTTGAGATCCGAGAATAATGTATGCCATAGATATCCGGAGATGTTAATGGAATTACTCGTGGATTTAAGCTGGGAAAATCATTCCACTATTCGAAAATCTATCCCCGGGGGTACTCGAAAACAAGACCTTCGGCTACACTCCTAGCCCTTGCATGCCCGAAAAGCTTACCAACAATAGCCAGTGCAAAATCTGTTGCAGTAGCAAATCCCTTACAAGTGATTAGTTTGCCATCAATAACTATTCGGGCACCATCCACCACGTTATCGAGCTTGCTTACCGTGGTGGGATGAGCCGCTACTCGCTTATCCTGTTTTCAGCAAAGAAAGCAGGATTTATGGTACTAATTCAATAATCACATAAACGTTGATGGCATGATTAGTAGAAAAGATTCGATAGTAATTAAAGAAAAAGAAGTTGTATGGTAAGAAGGATTGAAAAGCACCAGACCAGATAGCATTGACGAAAAATAAAAAAAGAAGGCTACAATTTGTTTATTATACCATCCACTATTGCTTAACAAGCACGCAATGAGGTGCTCACCTTCAATAACCCTTGTTTCTGAAGGATAGTAGATGAAGAACAGATTGCGCCTAATATTCTTCTGGCTGTTTCTTGTTCCTTAAGCAATTTCTTCAAAACTTTGGACTTCTGTAACCGCTCAGCACCCGAGATACCTCCCTAAATATTTTGGAGCAAGCAACGGGTTAGAAGAAGACATCAGAAATGGTACCGGAAATCATGAGCTTATTATTTAACAATTAGACTGGCACAAAGCGAGGAAAGAAGAAAAAGAATATACAAGTGAAAAACAGTATTACTCACTGGCAGGATGATTAAATCATAAATTGACTCAGCAGCCGCACTAATCATCTTGTCTGCAACAATTTTAGTGGCACTTGATGCTAAAATCTGCAAAGATTTCTCCACTGAAGCAATTATAACATTCGCCTTTGCTCGTCGAAGAATATCTACAATAGTAACCACTTCAATTTCTTCCAAACCATTTGCAACTGGAATGAGAACCTGTGACATTTGAAGGGAGAAATAAATTGAAATCTGAAAACAGTAGGACAAAATGAATATTCACAAGACAATCGTCAAAGATATTGCAAAGGATGTCGGGAAGTTACATGAGGCACTTGGCTGAGCTTCAAAATAAGTACGTACTAAAAATAAATAATTTTTAATGATCAAAGTTGAAAAGAGACGCATATTTTCACATGATGGTAAGAATTATTACTTTAAAAGTGAGAAAAAAAAGTAACTTGTCAAACATGTTCGAAAACCAAAAGTTGCTCAGAAGCAAGCAACTTTTACTTTAATCTCAACCAAATATGCTGGGGAACAAAGATTTGCATTTATCAATTGTCAATCTATGCATCCCTTAATCATCTATTCACTAAAAAACAACCACTAACGTATTAATATTTTCTATTCTTTCCATGAACCATTAAAAATTAGCAGTATTGAATGGTTTTTGAGTGGGAAATGGTTAGGTGACATAACATGTAGGATATTGTAGTGTCGAATCCAAATTTAGTAAATGAAAGATCATAGACTGGGTAGTAAATATAAAAACTCACTTGAGGGGTGTGATCAAGGGACCACGGAACTTCATTGAATTCTTCTCTCCTAGAATCATTATCAGCAACATTGATTAGCTATAAAAATGAGAAAAATAACTGTTAGATCAAGCTAATTATGCACAGAGCACAAAGAAGCAGATCATGGAAGATGATATAATAACAATACCACAAAAGACAAGCATTAAAAGAACCAAAAAATATTTAACTCGTATTATACAGTTAAAAATGACTACAATCGAAAGGCTAGCTCTTTAAATTTTGATATCTCTTTTGGTGCATATTGTTACATCTCATTTGTGTGTGTGTTTTTTTTTTTTTCCAAATGTGATTAGGAACATAATATGACTAAGGAAAGTAGACATATTTCCTTTTCTTTCTTTGCTGATCAAATAATCACAGAGGAAACCGAAACATCTTCCTATTAGCTTAGTATTAAACTTACCAAAAAACATATTTTGCTCTTCACTCATGACAAAACCAAAACATTTAGTTTGACATGGTGTTTCATTGTTTCCGAATACAAGCAGTTATTACAACAGTATGTCCTTCAATTACATTTCGAACCAGAAAAAAGTTGAAAGAAAAAATAGCCCCTGTTTGGTGTAGCTAAAAATCTGAGTTTTAGTAGATTTTAGTAAAAGTTGGTGAAATATGTGGTTAAAAAGTCTGATAAAAATTGAGGGTCCATGTGTGGTTAAAATTAATTGTTAACTTTGACTTAAATTTTTATCAACTTACACCAATGTGGGCATAGTTCCTAATGAGAAACGCAACTAAATCAAGACACTGTGTATGAAAATCACTATTATAAAAGAGAACTGCATATCTCCATTGACTAGGAAAAACAAATGAAATATAAATAATCTTACCAATGATTCTCCAATTTCCTTGGCAACCGACTCGCCAAAGAGCTGCTCCACCAATGATAGAGCAAATTCAAAAGAAGTGCCAGCACCACGACTAGTTGTTAGCTCTCCAGAAACTTGAATATTTGATTTAACAGCCCAGAATGTGGGAAGCTTGTCCATAAATGCGGGATGACATGTCGTCTAAAAGGAAAAATATAACAATTAGCTGACCCAAAATGAAATCATATTATATGTACAAATTTAACTGAATATAATTATCAACTAATTCAAGATACCTGTTTTCTCCTAAGTAGTCCCCAAGGCAAAAGTGTGACTGCTGGAGCAGCACATATTGCACCATACAACCGCTTTTCCTCAGCATGCTTGCTCATTATATTCTGGAGAGTTTTGCAATCTCGTAAACGTGCAGCGCCTGGCATTCCTCCCTAATCATATGTTGTAGGTTCAGTCATCTATAAGTTTACAGGATTACATTTGAACTAAAAATTCCAGAGTATTGATTAAAATGAACGGCTGTTAAACACGTAATTAGCCATTTAAGTTGAAGAAATTTGAGGGGAAAATTGACAGCATGCTTTGCAAGTAAACAAATAAAAGAAATACAAAGAAGTGATAAATAGCAATGCAATTTCACAGAGAATTTACAACTGACCGGCAACGCAACAAGATCGAAAATGTCATCAGAACAAGCAGAAATAAACGCGTCAGCAACCAGCATGGTACCTCCAGAAGTCTCAACCTCCAGCTTCTCCTCCACTGATGCTAGGGTCACCGCTGCCCCTGCACGGCGCATAACATCAACTGTTATCACTGCCTCCATTTCTTCTGTGCCAAACCCCATCGGCACCAGAACCTACAATAAAACTCCCCAAGTTTGTAAAAATTCAAGATATCAATATGCGCAAACATAACATTTGAAAACTCCAACCATTTTTCGTTTTCAAAGAAGGACCTTATGGAGAGGATATCAGTACCTATAACAATAGCCAATTTCGAAAAATCAAGAATTATAACATATTATAAAAACTCTAATCATTCTTTATTTTCAAAAGGATTTGAAAACAAAAAGGACCAATTTCACGAGGAGATCAGAACCTATAACAAAAGCCCATTTCAAAAACTAAAAAAATCAGTACACCCAAAATCTTAAACTATAAAATAACACAGAAACTCCAATCACACTTCCTTTTCAAAGAGAGGTGAACAACAGGGACCTTTTTGGGAGGAGTAGACGATGGCGGAACGGTGATGGGAGCTAGGGAGAGGGTTTTGGTGGGTTTCAAAGGGCGTTGTTTAACAGAGGGTTTTGGTCGTTTGGGGTTTTGGACTGCTGCGTGTATTAAGGGGAAGGAGTGAAAATTGGTGGCGGAATTGGGTAATGGAATCTTGGGAGTGTGCAGTACGAACAAGGGAGAGAGACTTTTCATTCTCTTTTGCTTGTTATCTTCTTGGTTCGAAATGTAATCCGAACTTCAGAGTTCAGATTGCAATGGATGAAAATTGCAGGGTTTTTGCAGTTTTCCCGGAGAGCAACTAGAGATGGAGATAATTTGGCAAAGTTAATAATAAAAAAAATTATATTTTAAAAGTTATATTTTACCACCGTTAAATTTTAATTCATTTTTCTCCCACCTCTTATCAATTATGCGTTTTCTCAATAAAATAATGTTATATATAAATTCAAAAATTCTCTATACTTGTTAACCACGAATTCTTTAGAAAATACTATTCCAAAATCAATTTTTTAAAATAATGAAACTCAAACAAGGGTTAAGTATTTTAAATTGTTTTTCTTCACATTTGAAATTATTTCATACTAAAATTAGGTCACAATGGAGAATTAGCTCATGTTTGGCCCTCATTAAATTAAATTTTATTTTTCTCTCTTCTTACTAATCATGCATTTTTTAATAAAATAATGGGAAAAATATATTTCTAAGGTATTTACTTTACACCATTTTAAAAATACAAAAACAAGTTCCAAATTTCACAAATCAGGTTTTTAAATTTTTTATTTAAGAAATAATGAATTATTAAATATTTAATTCTAATATAANTATTCTTTGTGTCAAATCACACCTTTTTTGTGGTTGAAAATGAAGGAAAAGTTATTGATGTGATGGAAAATATTATTTTATTGATGAATGTGTGGTTGAAAATTAGTAGAAGAATGAGAATGAAAAAAAAAATGGTTACCAAACGGTGCCTTAATTCTAATATAATATAATTACCCCACCTCCACCTCCACCACCACCACTCCTACCGTTCCGGTGACTATTTCAGCTACCGTTTCGGTCACAACTCATCTCCGACGACTGCTCCTATTCCGACGACTATTCCGATGACCGTTGTGCCGCCACTTTGTTCTAGCGACTGCTCCGATCCAGCAAGTATTCCAACTTCGGCGAAAATTTTTAGGTCATAATTCAAAATTTTCATCGGTCACAACTTAAAAATTTTAAATTCACAATTTGTTTATCGGTCACAAATCACAAAATTTATAAGTCACAAATATCACATTAATTGAACATAAATTATATTTAGGTCACAATTTATCAAATTATTGGTCACAAATTAATAATTTTTAGGTCACACATCATGTATTGGTCACATTTTATCTAATTCATTGGTCACGTATCGTTTGTTGGTCGCCAACCAACCAAATTAGTGGTCACAAACAACCAAATTTTTTGTTACCACCACCAAAATCATTTGTGACCACCGCCTCCACCAGCGGCACCATCAACATCTCAAAACCAACACCACACCCTCCCCAATACCACTATCACGACCCCAAGACCCCCATCGCCGCACGCACAGCCAAAGCAAACACACAAACCACACACAGAACACACAATCATCGCCACCACCAACTTCAGATCCACACTTCGCAGCACGCAGATAACCAAATAATAAGTCACAGGTAACCACCGTGGCACCACCACTACTATCGCACCACAACCACCAATCTTACCAGTCCCGCCAACATCACCACTGCCTCGCCAGCACACATCGCAACCACCACCAAGCCGAAATCCCTAATTAATAACCCTAATCCCAAACAAACCCTAAATCATTTTTCTTCAATCCTTCCATTCTCTCCTTCTCCATATTCTCGTCTCTCTCTTTCTCCCCTCTCCCTTACCGTCCTCGCCGGAGATTCAAGCA
>OU503045.2:4539308-4579228 GCA_912172775.2 Fraxinus pennsylvanica
TTTTTGGATATATAACTAAAAAAGACCAACCTAGAGCCTTTGAAAAATTAATAAAATACAGAGAATATCTAGAACAATTTGAAAGATTAAATAAGTTTTATATTCATCCTGATTAATAAATCAAGAAATAAGAAATAATCTTGAAAGACCAAACAATTAAAAGATAAAGGATATATCCTGCAAATATAAAGAAGAAGGGTAAAATAGTATTTTTAAAGACTTAATTTTATATTATTAAAAATCTTTGTGAGTGTCTGTAAGACATCTGTAAAATAGTTGTCTGTAAGAGTAGCATGATCCAAAAACTTTTGACCTTACTCTACTGTCCAGCAAAGAATAACATGTCTTTACATAAAAATTGCTTGAAAATAAATCTAACTAACTTTAATAATAGTAATAAAGGTCTTTCCAAAGACAAAATTACTACCAGAAATTGTCTGAAGGTCTTTTATTGCCACAGATTTAGTCAAATGTCTGAAAAGATGTTGGAAAAGCGCAAGTCTGTCTTTCTTTCAACTTACGGTATGAATGTGCATAGTTTCTCCATTACTGGATGAAAGTACTTTAAATAGCAGAATAACATATGGCAGAACCAACTGTATAAGCTTAGAAGGATCGAATGTCGTCTTGTTTCAAGTATCCAAGGCCGTCGTTTTACAGATGGGACACAGATTCTTCAACGTCAACCACTGTTTAATGCACTTGGTGTGGAACTTGTGCCTGCAGTCCAATATCCCGATATCATCTCCAGCGATGTAATCCTCCTGATCAAATTGAGGGAAAACCGAATTTTAAATCTAGGTCTAGTATGATGAATATGGAACGCGAAATGGGGGTGGGGGCAGAGGGATGCCGCCAGTGGTGATGGGGGAGGGGTTGGTGAACTTTTACCTGACATATACAGCACGGCTCCAAATTTGGCGGGGATCCAAATGGTTCACACTTCCGCTGTCCCATAGAACGCAAAATCTTTTCCTCACTCAATCCCGTGCTTACATTCCCTATTCGTTCTTCCAAAGCCAATAGTTCCTGATATACAAGTTCGTGAAGATTTAGAATGACAATCTGTTAAAAGTTTTTCTTCCCTTTGATAGAAACCGTGAAAGAAAAATCCGATGAAGAAATGGACAAACTTACCTCGTAAGACATATTGTCAACATCGAGCCTCATATCTCTATGCCTGTCGTGCATCTCAGCAAATCCATTTATAAAAGGGTCAAATAGCATATAATCCTGATAAGAAAGTATGACATATCAGTATCATCAGTCTTCCACCAAATATAAACTAGAAATAATAAAAATCTAAAAGCATGTTTGGCTAAGCTTAAAATGTTTACTTCTAAGTAATAAGTTTCAAAATAATTAAGTTTTTTTCGCTGGTCAAAGTTGAAAATAAGTTATTTATTATAAGAGTAAGGTCAAGATTACTCTACTATTAACTTTTTTTTTTTTTTTTTGATAATCGTGGATGTCCAGGCCAGCTAGAGCGCACCTCGACTAATCCCACGGAACCCTGAAGTTTACGGCAACTTTCTTATATGAAAGTAATAAAAAAGTAACACGTCCAAACATATTTGGAAGCGAACTTTTACTTTTTGTTAAGCTTAGCCAAACATCTCATTGGTCCTGATTCTGAATGTCAGTGCATTTCTCCTCAACAGCCTAAAATCACACAAATATAAAACGTGTCTTGCCCATTTTAGCCATTGAATTTGCATTGCAAATATACTTCAACTTGTCGCAGAGTGTTATCTCAATATATTAATAACAATTCATTAATCATCATAGAAATCTAAAGCAAACCTCAGCTCTTAAGTGGACGCCCCTCCGCATTGCATGCAAGAAATGGCGTATCTGTTACACCAAAGTAGGATTAATCAAAACGGTACCCTTCTTCACTGCTTACAGTTTTTCACTTCTTTCTTTTAACAAAAGAATAAAAGTTTTCCATACATTAAATCCATCCTTTTGCATTCATGTATGACGGCATCTAAAGAACACTAAAATTAAAAAAACATATCACAGAAGTTTAACAACATTTGGAAATCAAAAGCAATCCACACTTGTAAAGCTGCATCAACGTGCTCTTATTTTCTTAGTAAATGTCTTATATATCAATGAATATCACTAAACTGGGGACTAGAATAATGAGCATATTTGGCTATGCTAAAAAATTAGTAGAGTTATATTCTTACTAACAAAACTTACTTTCTTAGAAAGAAAAGAAAAGTAGCATTTGATCTTAGGCAAACATGCTCACTATTCACTAAGAAGGCATGAAACCTGCACTACAGAAAGTGCAAGTGCGATAAACTTAATAGTACCAAAACATAGATATGCACAGCCATGAACATGCAGTTCTTACTTATTGGATATGTACAAAAGGCTCTCCATAACTAAGGTTTTTATTATTTGAATTTCTAGAAGTCCCAAAACTACACCTTAGAAAATGGTACTAATTATAAAATGTTGCATTCACAAATTAACTTGCAAGATATTAAGCATCTGTTACAATTCCACGAACTCCAAAGTGAGTTACGCTTGCTCATATTACTAAGAAAGGAAGTTCTTACACTTAACATAATCAAGTGATTATAGCGATAAGCAGTCAACCCCTTGTTCTACATGTAAGAAGCTTTTTAGATAACACTAACAATAGACACAAGCAAAAACAAACAAACAAATAAATTAAATATTCTTTATTTTATTAATATGCATTATTTCAAAACATTTGCAATTTCAGTCAAACACTCAGCTTGGAGTAGAACAGGTATGTGACAATGTGGTATGCAACATCTGTTTCTCAAGCCTTGGATAAAGCACACAAATCTGGAATGGCAGAAAACACCCCCTTGGAGAACATCATGCAATAAGCCCGAAAGAGAACCATTAAACACGAGAAAGGACTACTTTTCTCTCTGCTCTACAAATGATATATAAACCCACACTTCTCCTTCAAGTAGCAATGAACCTTCAAAATAAACTCTTGCCAGTGATTACAGTCAAGTGTTACAAGTTCAAGAAGACAATCCAATGTGTGAGGAACCTAGGGTTCAGGGTATTAGGTTCTTTAAATTGTAAACCCTCTCCTGATTTATAGCATGATAGGCTAAGCTTAGGAGTCAAACTTGCTTCAAGTAAATTTTTCAAGATTGAGGAAAAATAGTTACTTATTTTTACAATAAGGATTACTTTCCAAAAGAAGTAATTTCCAACTTAGACCAACAAAATATACTTATTTTAAAACTTGATTATGTAAAGTTTTTAAGCTGAGCCAAACATGGACTTGAGCTTTTAAATCAGGATAGGCAGGCTTTCTAGATCCATAAAATGAGTAAGAAGATTCAATTTTCGGAGCAAGGTTCTGGGGATTGACCTTTATTGGGGAGGGGGGGTGTAATTGGAAAGTAAATTTTTCAAGATTTCAACTACTTAAGAATGATAAGCTTCAAGATTATCAGTTTTTCACAAAGATACCATGTTATGCTAATATAACACACAGTTGTAAAACAACAGAACAACTTTGACGGCTTTATATTTTCATTGCATTCGGATTGTGAGCTGGCAATGAAGAAGGCAAATCTGTACGAATTCGTTAAACAAAATGTGTTGAATAACAAAAGGATCTAGTGTGATACCATTTGCTTACAAAAGTAAAGTATCAGAAGTCAAAGGATACGATGCATGGCCACATGTTGATGAAAATAGTGCCTTTTTTTAGGGAGATGCTGACCGGTGTGGAATTATTTATTTGGAGAATGATTGGTTGGGAATCTTTTTGTGATACTTTTGCAATCGATCAGCATTTGATCATGAAAGTAATGACGAAAGAGCACTAGAATATACTAATGAGAATTGTACGGAGAAGCTAATCAACATACAACCTTGACATATGAAGCAATTATAGCAAAGGTAAATAGGCAGGCAGGCAAGAAGTTTGAAAGACATAAAAATAATATTTGAAAGTTGGAACTCATTTAAAATGGCTTCCTGAAAGGAGTAAGAAAGAACAGAAGAGAGAAAACCAATGTATAACTCCGAAATGCAGTCAAGCACATAGAGGAATTGTGACAAAAGAGGAAAAGTCTAGGAAGAACCGACACTCTCGTGGCCATTGCAGATACGCCAGGTGGAGTGTTCCAATTATTTTTTGGTTTTGTACAGTTGGCCACGTTGCCTACATGTCAAGACATATATTGCTGACACGCCAAGAATACATTGCCAACAAGTTGTCAATGCATTATCGATACATCGACATTAACAAAAAAAATTTACTTTACACTATAAGAAAAAAATTAAAAATTAAATAACATCAATATTACTCTAATCGGCATGTTGGAAACGTGTCAGTCGTGTCAGTAAATTTGTTGAAAAAATATGTGTCGCCGTGTCCATGTCCTTTCATATCCCACACTCATGTCCATGTCGGTGCTTCCTAAGGAAAAATCTTAGAAAGACCTTCAAAATCTCTTCTATACAAAATTCAAAGAATATATTAATTATTTAAAAACTCACACAGTAGAAATTATAATTTTGGCAAAGAAAAGATTTTTATTTAGTATTAATTGAAAATTTTCAACTTATAACTTCCATTGAGGATTTATTTATTATATTAGGGCATTTAGTGTTCATACTGATGCTAATTGACATTGTCAGGCTAGTAAGATAACTACTTCAGGTTTTTAACACAATGTAGTCTCTTGGGCTTTTTAGATAGACGAAATACATTATGAGATTTAGTACTTTCCCCAAAAATAAACAAGCATAAATCACACATACAAAAGTACACACACAAATTAAACACTACATAAGCACTAGCCCCCAAAATGTAATTGTCATATAAAGTACGCAAACTCATACCAGTATTCGTCTCCCATCATTATCAGCAGCTAAAGCATGCCAACAACTAATATCACCACCCGGAACTGCCATCAAGAATGCTGACCTTTGATCTGTTTGGTTGCGAACCTGGCTACTAGTTGCTTCAGAGGCTGAAGACATGGCCGATAAATGACTTCTTCGAATTCCAGAATCAGACTCAACAAATGGGGAGGGAGCCCAGGGGCCAAATTCTACTGATCTTTGCTGATTTTGGGTTGTTGGATTCTGATGAGGCGTCCAGGTTGGAGGAAAAGTTTGCACACTAGAACTGGAGCCAATCCAAGAACCAGAAGAATGATTTCTAGAAGATCCGGAAGTTCTAGGAACAAAACTCCAATCAATTTGGTCTTGCAGCATATTTCTTGTCTCTGGAGTAGAAACAAACAAGGGATAATCAGCATTGTTTCTGAGAGAGTTTCTAAAACTAACATCTTCATTCACAGCAGAACTTCTTTGTCCAGTGAGCATTAAAGAACTAGCTGAGCTGCCACTTCGTGAATTGGGAGATCCATTCCAAGGAAATGGAAGTGTATGTCTCGCCTCAGACATATGTGTTGTATGAGATTGGTAGACCGGATTGCTTGGATTTACTGGAAAAGAAAATGGTGATCTAACTTCTGAAGAATCAATATTTGAGATAGGTCTCGAGGGTTGTTGTGCTGCATAAACACTAGAATGCCTTACATCAGAGCATATGGGTGTATCAAATGACACGGACTGGTGTCCAAGATTTGATCTCACGCCAAAACTTCTAGCCGGGCTTTCTCTAATTCCTGGAACACTTAAAGAGGAATGAATTCCAGAGGCTACTCTATTCAATCCAACCCCACTCCTGGGATTTATTTGTTCAGAATGACTAGCTTTAGTTAAGTTGCCAGGGTCTGATGATATACTTAAAGTTCCAGGTGAGGTATAACGAAAAGGAACAGAGTGCTGTATTATGTTCTCCATTGGTTGACTGGTGCTTGAGCTTCCACCTGGGCAAAATTGTCGAGAAGTACCTTCAAGAGCCTTTCTCTTACAGGATAAATCCCAAGTATCCAAAGATGGACCTGGGGTGTCGTCATTTTCCAATAAAATACCAGAAGTTCCTCTAGTATTGGAAGAAGCATAAAAACTAGGAATCTGCCGTGACTCTGATTGACCAAACTTGTAAAAAGTTGGGGATTCGCCTGCTCCTATACCTCTCTGGTTATCATTCTCACCAGCGTGCCCATAATTCATATTCTCAATCAGTGAACCAAGATTTGAACCATAATTTTGCATACTTAGGAATCTGCCAGTTGCCTGGTTGCCTCCATAACCAGCACTGATGACGTTAGAAGATTCAAAAGACCAATCTTCTGTTCTTGCATCTGTACCAGAAAAAGAATTGAAAGAGGACGACCAACCATGTCTCGTTCTCGAAACATCGCTGTGGACATCGTGGTGCAGATTATTTGCTAAGGAACTGGATTCACCTACATCCCAGCCACAGACACTCGGGGTATGACTGTTAACGGCATTTATGCAACTAATATTTCCCTCACTGGAGGAAAGCATGTAATTTGGCAATTGGCTCTCAACTGGATTTAATAAGTTGTCCCAAGAAGCTGAACGATCCACAGTATCATCATTAGAGAAAGACCCTTGGTTAAGATCAATTGTATCAGGAAAGGAATCCAGGACCCTTTCCCTTTGCAACCGGGACATAGATGCGTACTTGAGAATAAATTGAGATCAGAAGGTGCAAATCAGTTCTGGGGTAGATCTGCAGAAAGAAGAGACCTGTCACTCTTTGAATAACTGCAAGTACAAGATAATTCACTAATTCAGATATGATACGTAAACTTTTTTTCTCCAAAAACAAGGATTAAGACTCTCAATACTCTTTGCTTTTAGCATTCCTACACAAACTAATGGCAGTGTTCATTTCGCCTATCTAACAAGTTTAAACAAAACGACATCACATCTCATTTTTGCATCAGAATCCAAAATTAACATCAAAGAATGCAACTTCATGAGATATGAGTCCTCGAAGCAAGTCAAATAAAGCAATGGGTTTATAATTACACTGTTTTTCGATAACTGCTCTAACACAACTTATGTTAATTTATTCATCAAAAATACTATGAAAGAGCACCCATTAATACCACTTGAAAAACTACTATGAATCCAATGGGCTCCACAATCATATTATAACTAACTAATTCATATCTCTGGTTATTTCAAATTCAGTTCACGGACACCTAAAATGATATGATAATCCCTATTGTGAGGCCAAAAAACAACTCTAAAAATTAAAATTTGACAAAAGGAGTAGTTGCAATTTGTTAGAACTGACAGCATGTAACTACACAGATTGAACTAAATATATAAAAGTTTCAAAATTTTCAGAATTGAATATGGAAAGTTAAATAATCACAACAGACATTTTTGGATAAAGTACGAACAAAGTGCGCATGAAAATGGAAAATGAATATTAGTAATCCAGGAAGAAGATGAAGATTGTAACTTTGTGAAAATCGCCAAAGCTTACTCCTTTGACCTACGAATTCATCATTAAATAACACATAAAAGTTAAAAACTTAGATCATAGAAACTCAAAAATTTAAGGATCACATTACATATCCTACAAAATTAATAATAAACTCGCACCCAAAATTTATTAATTTTTAGGTGAATAAAGAAAACGAAATTAACAGATCCCTGTTTCCACGTTCAACCTCAAAAAAAAAAAAAAAAAAAAAANTCACCGAAAAGAGAAATTCGTGTAATTTTAGCAGAATAAAAGTAAAAACAAACTGATCATCAAGAAAAATGGAAAAACAATCAGATAGATCGAGAGAAAAACCAGAATAAAGGAAGAGGTAGATGAAAGGAGCGATCTTTATTCTTTTTTTTTTTTTCTTTTTTTTTGTGGTTTGTAATTTTAATGGAATCTGTTGGTAAAAAACAAGAGGTTTTTCTTCCCAGCTATTCTATTGCCCTCTTTGCATATACTATTTCTTTATGAAAGAGAAGCCCTCGAGAAGACAAAGCAAAGGGGCGCGCGCTATGGAAATACAATGGACGAAAGAGTGAGGATGAGGCCGAGGTGGGGTGAGTGTGGGGGTGGCGGACAGAGATACCGTTTATTTCAAAGGATTGTTTGGGTAATTTTAAGGAACAAACCAGGATCGTATAAGATTTGGAATTTTCTATTTGTGTGGTTTTTGGGAATGTAAAAAGGTATGTCTAGCTCCAGTTTGGTTCCATTATTTAAAATTATAATTTTTGAAATAATATTTTTCTAGAAAACGCATGATTCAAAAAGAAGAAAAAATTTATTTTATTTACTTGTAATATTTATTTTATGAAAGATTTTATGATTAAAAATAAAAGAGAAGAATAATTTTTTTGGAATAGTGTGGCCAAGGGTTGTTTGGATTTTATTTTTTACTTTTTCTTTCTTTAAGAAAATTACTTATTTATAAAGATATCGCTTATTTTATCAATGGGGCAAATTAGGGCTAGTTTCATCAACCTTTCAGATAGTGTGGTTACGACTCTCCTAACCTAAGACTGAGATATTGAATATGCAGGCTATTTGAATCTCATATAGTATGTTAACCTCGCACGCGATCAATTTAAATAGGTTGAGGAGTGAAACCCTTAGAAAACTTAGAGAACCTAGTTTTAATTTATTGAAATAAGTAATTTATTTTATTTTCGAATTTCATTAATAATACGTGATTTGTTTTAAACAAACATACTTGTGTGCAATAATGATAATGTAACAGCATATTGAGATTTTAAACTTTTTTTTTTTTTTTTGATAAACAAAGCACATTTCATTAAAACAACTTTAAGAGAGTTACATCAATGCATCATGCTCAATAACGTGTGAAACAAAGTCTAGAGGATCATTCCACAACACTACCAGGTCATTGAGATGCCATGAATTCATAGCTAGACAATGTGCAGCTGAGTTAAATTTGCGACTTTCATGCCTTACATCAATATTCGGGAATCTATTCACTAACTGCTGAATCTCATGTATCTAGTTCCCCCAAAGGGATAGAGATTCATCATGTACTTTTGTCACGTCTTGGACCACCAACAACGAATCACTTACTACTTGTAAATTCTGGATGGACAAAGGTAAGTAAATCTGTAAACCTCTTAGCATCGCTAGAAGTTCTGCTTCTGTTGGGTCCATACTACCCTTTTCTGGTTTACTTGCCGAGAAAATCATCTTACATGTTGCATCCCGGATAACCATCTCAGTCTCATATCTGCATTGATCCTCAAATAATGCCCCATCAACATTAAGCTTTAGGACCCCTTTCGGTGGAGGACTCCACCCTTCTCTGCTATGGGTCCCTTGCTGTTTCTGCTTCTGTGCACATTTAAATTCACCAGCAATTGTTAGGACATGATCAATAGTCATCCGTGGAGTAAATATCTTGTGTTCAAAAATGAACTGGTTCCTGCTATACCACATTCCCCACAGGCATAAGAATAGTTCTTGTAGCTCACTAGGAAAGTTCTTGCTTATTACTAGATTTACTATATGTGCAATGTCCCGTTGCTCAGATTTTGAACTTTTTTTATTAGTTCTTGTTCAAGATGATTTTTTTTTTAAATGAAAATTGAGTTTGATAGTATTGCTTAACATCCGAAATATCAAATATTTTAACCTTATTCTTTTATGGACTATATCAAAAATTATACAGATAATTTTGTAGCATTTATTTGCACATAGTTTTTTTTTTATTATTATTATTCCAAAGACCCGAAAAGAAAAAACGAAGAATCCACTTCAAAGTTGCAAAAAAATCAGTTCAAATTGTTTATTATCTAAGTATGATAAAACTAAATCATGGAAGATTAACTTTAATATATATTTTACATTAAAAATCAATGATAAGCCTATGAATTTATGTATATAATATAGATTCAAAAAAGAATCACTTTAGACAATAACTGTGTGTTTAATTGCATTTTTTTTTTTATGAAAAATATCAGTTTTCCACCCAAATTCCTACTTTAAAGTATTTGATTACTAATTTTTCCAATGAAAATATTTTTCAACTTTTGAAAATAAGAGTAATTTTTGTTTTTAAGGAAAATATTTCCTTTTAATATTATAAATGCATTTTATTTATGGCAAGATCTATTATTTATTTGAATTATTATTCTAATAAATCATACTAAATAGAGTCCGAAAATTCAAGTCTCAATAACTTGTTAATTACAAGAAATTAAGATAATGATAAACAAATTACACATGACCGAATCTTAAATTATCTGTCGTTGTAAGTAATGACGAGATACGAATATCGTTATTACAGATAAATCATCACGTATAGCATTTCGCATTTGTGAAGTGAGTAGTTGATCTCACAATCTAAAATATAATGATATTTAAATGGATGCATGAATGTTTTGTTATAAGAACAAAACATTGGAGTCCGCTAGAGGTGGAGTCCGCATGGATTTTTATCTAAGTGTCGATGGTTAATCTCTAACGTTCGATAGTGGAATTGGTCTTTCGACTTGAGATCATCATAGTGCCTACTTGAGGATTATCATATTTTGGTGATGTTGGATGTTACTCTACCAATAGTTGCTAATATGACATCGTCCAGATATGTCAAGAATCATATGAGGGTTGTGAATGATTAATAGAAGATTTGTCACTCTTAAATAATAAGATATTATGATCTACATTTTTATTCAATTAAGTTGAAAAAGAAAATCCTTGATCAATGTGTGTTCATAAATCAAAAAAGTTTTCGACTTAAATTGATTTAAGAGTAAGATGAAAGATAGGATCGATAACCAAGATTGATACACTTTCATATATGGTAATTGATCGAATCATATTGACGAAGTGATTATAGTTTCACGATAAATGAACAACTTTAATTTTGTCATACCACGTGACACTTCTCGTCATATATATTAGTCTGGCACATTACTCTATATCATTTGGGACGAATAATGTGGATTAATTAATTTAGATGAATTAATGATAAATTAAGAGAACATTTTAATTGATTTTATTTTGATTAGATCAAAATAATAATTCACGTTATTAAGTATCGCGATCGAGAACATAATAAGTCACACATAATAAGGGGAACTAGAAGAATAATATTACTAATTAATTGATTAACAAGTGTTGGATATTTGTAGAATTGATTAATGAAAAAATTACTTTGAAACCTACAATTAAAAACTAATCATCATAAATCTGGGGAATTAGTTTAAAATTCACATATCAGGTGATAATTAGATTTTAATAAAAATTTAATTAAACATAATCTATTTCATCCCTACCCTACCCTACCATACTGAATTTTGAAATAATTTGACAAATTTGTTAGTTTTGAGATGTAATACTTATAGTGTAGTAGTTATGTATAACAACCTTAATTAATTGGGTTGCCTATTAATGAGCCTAAGTTAAGTAATTAGATTAATTAGTTTATGGATCAAGTTTAATTAATCGGGTCAAGTTTAATGGACATATCAAACTAAGGATATCAAATCGGGCCGCCAACTTGTGAAAAGCCCGAGTAGACTCGGCTCGCGGATCTACGAACCCGAGACTGAGCCGACTAGTATGACTCGTCGGTACTGTAGCTGCCTGGTTGCCTACACAGCTATTGTAGCTACACGAATAAATTGGAAAAAAAAAAAAAAGTCGACTCAGCTCCTGAGCTAAAAGTTCGAGCTAAGCAACGAATTTTCGGCCTTGCGCCAAAAATAAAACTCTAACCAATTTTTTGTCTACATCCTTAGACCAAGACCATTTGAACTTTTATTTATAAGTTGTTAAGGTTTGAGAAATCATTATATACATTCATAATCTTGCTAGCACGAGAAAAAAGAAATTGTATTCTCTCATTCACGATCTCTTGTTCAGATTATCATTGGATGCTAGATAATTGAAAAGTGGTATGCAAATCATGATTATACGTGTTCCAAGGTTGTCAAAGGAACTTCACAAAATTAAATAAAGTTATAATTCTTGTTACAAATTCTATCTAAATACATAGAAGATCGTTGGTGGGAAGTGACATTGTTTTAAGTTTCTGTTTGGTCCGAATTAAAATCTGATTTTAATCCAAATCAAAGTCAAACAATCAATATAAACCACATCTTTCATGGGTCCCACAACTTTTCAACCACTCATTTCAAAAACTTCTATCACAATCTACTAAAAATCTAATTTTAATCCCCACCAAACACCCTCTAAATTTTGTTTTACACGATTAAATAAATTTCCAAGAGTTATTGTTGTCAACTTCGTTTAAATCATTAATAATTAGTTTCATAAAGTAAAAAGAAATTTGGCTCAACATTACAATTACAGTAAAAGATGAAAAATTAGGTAAATGTATTATGCCCTTGATTGGTTTTGATAAAAAATGAATTTGTAGTAATTTTTTATAAATGTTAATAAAATGCGTGGTTGAAAAGTTAATAAAAATTGAAAAATGAGTTTTAAGAAATGAGAATCAAACATAGACTAATTTCAAAAATCCTAAATCAAAACCTCCCACTCTCTCGCTCTATCCTAGCCCACCGTCCCACCTCCCCAACTTTCTCTCTACATCAGCACGAATCAATGTTAGCCCCTGTTTGTGATCCATTATTTTCAAAATATTTTTTCCAAAACTCTTTTTCAACCACACATTTTTATAATATTACACGTAAATTCAAGACTTATTATTTTTTAACCACGCGTTCTCCAAAAAATCATTATTCCAAAATACATTTTCTCTCAGATCACATTAAAATGGAGTCTAAATAAGGGCTTAATCTCCTCATTGGATCTATCGGACGACCAACTTGACCATGTTCATCATTGTCAACGACTTCGATGGTTCTAAAGGGTGGGTTTTTGTCATGATGGTATGGTTTTTGGTGGTGATGGTTGTGTGTTTGAATAAAATTCTCAAGTCGTGGTGGTGCCAACACATGGCATAGACAAGTGCTACTACCCACTTGGTCGAAGTTGAGATGAAGTTAGAAGGCTAAGATGAACCGTGTTTAGGTTCGAAACTCGATTCTTGATGTTGCAATTTTGTACCTAAAGGCCGATAAATTTGTGGTGTAGGTGCTTTCTTAGAAATCCGTCGATGGCGTGTCCTCAGTTCCATCTTGTTCCCTCCTTCTTAAAGGTAGTGGTAGCAGGTTTCAGGGTTTTGTTTGGCGGTGGTTGGTGGTGCGACCAAGCGCGTAGGGAGAGGGGGGTTGGGAGGTGTGTTGTGCTGTGCGGTGTGGTGTGGTGTGGTGGAGGTGATGGTTGTTGGAGGTCACGGTGAGTTGGTGTTGGTGTGGGCAACTGTGGTGGTAGAGGTGGTGCTGGCGTGGGTTCATGTCTGTTTATGGGCGACTGATTTGTTGCTGAAAATGGTGGTGGTGGAGGCGGTGACTGGTGGCAGTGGAGGGGAGGTGTGTTGTGTTGTGTTGTGCTGTGCGGTGTGGTGGTGGGAACGGAGATCAGATCTGTTGTTGGTGGGGATGGCGACGTTGGTGGTGTGTGACCAAATATTTAATCTATGACCTAAAAATTTTGACAATGTGACTGAAAAATAATCTGTGACCAACAAATGTGACTCAAAAATAATCTGTGACCAACTAATTTAAAAATCTGTGACCTCAAAATAATCTGTGACGTACAAATTTTTGGATCTGTGACCTCAAAATAATCTGTGACCAAAAAATTTGACGATATGTGACCAGTAAATAAATTCGTGACTTATAACTATGAATATGTGACCATTAATCACAAAAATGTGACTTTATTATCTTTATTTAATAAAAATAAAAATAAAACCTGATTTTTGAATTTTTAAACTATAAACCTGATTTTTGAATTTAGAAACTTAAACACCTTATTTTTTATTTTTTCCCTTATAAAGGGGTGGTGAGCTAGGCATATAACACGAGTCAAGCTTGAGCTCAGCTCATTAGCCCATAAGTGGGTTTGGCCCATCAAGCTCGAGCCCACCCGCATGCGAGTTCTTTCGGGCCTTGGAATTGGTTACCTGTAGCCTTTAGGGTGTACTTGATTGTAAGTATGAAACTTATATGAAAAGAAAATAAAATTTAGATACTTATTTGTATGTAAATTATTAATTAAACACTAGTTTGAGTCCCATTTTTTCAAAATTCATTTTTTTTTCATACCTCATTCTTAACCATACATTATTTCAATAAAATAATTTTACACGTAAATCTAAAAATATCTTTTAATCACATATTCTCCAAAAAATCATCATTCCAAAATTTATTAACCCCAAAAATGGAGCTCAAACAAGGTCTAATGTGTTTAATAAGTTTGATTTTCAACCTAGAAAATATTGTATTTGTCCATCTTTTATCGGTAGGTAGATAAAAGAGTGAATTGTTTAGAAAATAAAAATTCACAACTCCCTAAAGAAAATGTTTTCCTTGTTTTTTGAGGAAAATATAGTCACGTGCCAACTTTTAGAAAATATTTTTCATGAAATAAAATGTCTGTCAATCAAACACTTTAAAAGTAGAAAATTAATTAAAAAATGATATTTTTTTCATGAAAAATAAAACCAATCAAACACACTTTTAATGTAAGAAAAGTTAAAATGCAAACAAAAAATATTACATGTACAATATTTTTTTAACAAATATAAAATAAAGAAAGGTAATTACTTGTGAATACGTGTTGGTAAGCTTCAGCCATTGAGTTGTAAGCTTTATCTTGCACTCAGTGCGCCTCTTGTCTGTCCTTCAAAAAATTTGGATAATTAGCACATAATATCATTACCTTTCATTATTATTATGAAAAACGTCATTACCTTTCATTTTTTTTTTTATATTTTCACCCTTATTTTCACATTTAATTGTGCAAAATGTCATTTTTATCAATTTTCTCAATTAAAAATTGTGAAATAATGAATATACTATTCTCTTTAAATAAAATAAAAAATAATAATAATTGCAATCATAGTCCCAATTTTTTTTTTTAAAAAAGCACAAATGAGTCACAAATAAATTATTAAAAAGATAATTAGCACATAATGTTCTTATATTTCACTACTATTGCGAAAAAAGAAAAACGTTACTATCTTTTATTTTTTTGATATTTTCACCCTTAATTACACATTTGATTGCGCAAACCATCATTTCTATACATTTTCATCAAATTTCTCAAAAAAAGGTGAAATGACGACTATACCATCATATTTAAATAAAAAAATTAAAGAATTAATTACAATCATAGTCCCAATTTAAAAAAAAAATGCAAACGAGTCTCAAAAAAACTATTTAAAAAAATTAGATATTAAAATTTTTTAAAAGTGCAAACGGGTCCCAATTAAATTTATTTAAAAAATTAAAAAGTGCAAATGAGTCCCAGATAAGTTATTAAAAAATTAGAAGTTAAAAAAAAAAAAAGTTTTCTTTAAGAAGTTAAAAATTTAGGTTTGGATTTCAAGGAAAATTACCGGTTTTGCCACTTAACCGCTTAAGAAAAAGTGGCTTTTCAAGGCCCCCATGGACATGGCACAATGGTAAGGCAGGAGAATTCTCTACGAAGTATTGAAAGTTCGAATCTCCGCGGCAATTGGAAGAAAACATTTATGTTGAAATGCAACATCTATGTTGGAAGGCAAATGTTCACAGGGAGGAGAATCGTCGAATGTCCAGCTCAAGTGTGTATAACATGTGATCACATCTGAATTAACATGGGTGGCGAATCAGCCAATCAGGGGGGAAGACTGTCACTCCTCAGGATTAGTCAGATGAAACTTGGACATTTGAGTCATAAAAAAAAGTGGCTTTTCTAGTTTT
Organism: Fraxinus pennsylvanica; assembly: GCA_912172775.2. Lineage (NCBI taxonomy): Eukaryota > Viridiplantae > Streptophyta > Magnoliopsida > Lamiales > Oleaceae > Fraxinus > Fraxinus pennsylvanica. The sequence goes on from OU503045.2 coordinate 4,554,999, forward strand.
CTTGAAGCTTAAGAGGGGTTTGGCAATGGTAGTTTGGCACCACAAACAAATCTGTAGATTGAGGAAGACAAGTGGATTTGCAATGCTTCTTTCTCAATCTTTTAGGTCATGTTTGGTGATTAGGGTTGGTGATTATTGGTGGTTGAAGGTCGTCGGCATGGGTATGGTTGAGGTGGGGAAGAAGGTGAGTGGGTGGGTGGAAAATAAAGTTTCGAAAATTTAGGATTGTATGTGGCACTCATAAAAATTTGATTATAATTTGTAAAAAAATTGTATCTGCAGTTGTAATTATTCATTTTTAATGATTTAAACCTACGAAATTGGACGGTAGAAGGTTTCTGCACCTAAAAGATTGTATTCAGCATCGAAGATTTCAAACATGGACCTTTATGATATTTCCAAAAGGTAGGGGTTTTCCACACAACGTCAAATAGGTAGGGAGATTTTCTGCTATTAAACCTTTCAACTTATATATTAATGAACAAAGATTCTTCCTAATTTTTCGTCAAAGTTCTCCGCTTTCAATTTCGTGGATTTGAGATTTAATTATTTTTATTTTTATCACCAATTTTTTTGTTGATCATTTATAAAGTTCTTGATTTTTTAATAAAAAAACTTTTTATTGTATGTTTTAAGCTAGTAATTGACTTGTTAGTTGCTAATTTGTTGTTAAAACTTTTATTTTAATTTTTTGCTCGTTTTAAGTAATATTCATTTATAATCCGATTCACAAGATCCTTCCATCAATTTGATCCAAAACTACGATTTCGACAACCGTGCCAAGAAACCCCTGCTTGAGTCCCATTTTTTCAAAACTCATTTTCAACCATACATTCTTTCATAAAATAATTATACAGATATTTCAAAAATATTTTCTTACATTTTAACCATATATTTTCCAAAAAATTACTATTCCATAATATATTTTACCCCGAAAATCTAGACAAGCTCTATAGATGTCAAAAGAATTAGAAAAACTATGCCAGAACCACTTGAGCAATATAAAAATGCCATTCATTAGAAAGTCAAACAAAACATTAATAACAGCAATATAATATGAATGTTAAGTCTCCTTGATTGTCCAATTGTCTTCCAAAAGAACCTGAAAAGAAACATAAATATAAAATATCATAAGCTAAAGCAAGTAATAATAATGTCAAAAGTATAAACACAGGCTTTTCCTATTTTTAACCTCACGTCCTCCAAAATACAATTTCTTACAAAATATGTTATTAAATAGGTATTTCTTACAAAATATGTTATTAAATTTTACGTCAAACCGGACTAAGTAAATTAACTTTAAAAAAAATGAAATAATTAAACACTACTTTTCTTGATTTTCACCAAAATCAAATTAGTCATTGTTTGGTGTAGATTAAAATCAATTTTTTAATAAATTTTGATAAAAATAATAAAAAGTATTGTTGAAAGGTTACGAATCCTGCAAGGTTAAATATATTCGGACAATAGTTTTTAATAACTAAACTATATTTTAATTGCACAAAAGGTTCATAATCTTTATATATTATGCATTTATGTCTCAAACTTTTTTTATCGCATTCTTATTTTTTAATTAACATAAATTGTTCCTAATCGTGGATTCTTTCAAAAAAAAAAATTAAAATAAAGTGGAAAAAAATCAGTTTTATTTTTAAATAAGTAAAATAAATAATAATGCAAAAATATGAATAAATGTTTGATTCTAACTTTAAATCACGTAAACAATATTTTTGAATGAAAATCATGAATAAAACAATATTTTCTAATTAATGAAATGTTAAAAATAAAAATGCGAGGAAGAAAAAAGTTATGGATATAAGTATGATTGATAATGGATAAAAGTTAATAATCTTTAACGTAATTAAAGTATAGCGTGTTTATAAAAATGTGCGGTTTGAATATAACCACATATTCCATGAAATGTATAGTTAAAATTATTTGTTAACTTTAACTAGAAAATTTAATTCGATTTTAAATCAAAACATGTTTATCATTGTTTACATTTCATATGAAATTAATGTTATCTATCTTTAGTGTTGATCGTCTCAATGTGATGTGACGTTAAATGATAAAATAAATGAAATGTCCAATGTTCACATATTTAATTGATCTTATCATTTCATCAAAGATGACAAAAATGCGACCCTAATAAAATGAGTCCCCACCCCACCATATCATATGAGACGAATAAATAAAATTACTCTCCATATCATTATAATGATATGAAATTAAGCCCCATATTTTTACTATCATTATTTCAAAATTCTTTAATTCTTACAATTATCTTTAATCACAAATTTATATAATAAAATATTTTACACGTAAATTTAAAATTCTTTTTTATTTTTTTACTACACATTCTCTTAAAAATCATAATTCAAAACTCAATTTTCTCAAAATAATGATTGCCGAACGAACTGCGCTACTTGTATAATCGAGGTTGACAACCACTCACACATGGGATGGGTGGGTGGGTAATTTTTTATTTTTTTAAACACATTGGGACCCACCTGCGAAATGTTGTCAATCGAGGTTGAGTGTTTCCCTTGTCGAACAGGGGCTAAATAAAAAAATATTGCTAGTTTGCTCCTTTTTATAATGTAAATCACGAGTAGATTACATTGGAAGATTTCTTGATCCTCAGTAAATAGTAAATACAGAAAATTTGTTTATTCTGGAGTGAGCCAAATTGAGCAAGAATAACGTTCACTTTTTTACCTCAAAATAAATAAATAAATCCTTAACAAAATTATCATTTAACTCACGTGGGGTTATAAAACTCCTAAATTCATCATTTGACCAGGTGGTTTATATTCATGGGATGAATTTACACAGAAATCAAGATAGCAATCATGGATTCCGGCGCTCTTGCTGTGTTACTTTCATCTCTAATTTCTCAACTTTTAATTCTCCTCTTCTTGATTTTTCCCTCCTCAAATTCACTTACTTCAATTTCCTCTGCATATTACCCTATAATAGAATCAATTTTTCCTCTCCTCCACCATTTTATCTCCACCTCTGATATCGCAGCCGCCGTTTTCCTCCTTTCGTGTTCGAGAAAACGAAAGCGGACCCATTTCTTGGAACCCGATTCCCCGGAGAAGGAGGATGATGATCCCGCATTCAAACTCGGGAAAATGGGTCGATTTGGAAAAGTTGACTCAGCCATATTCAGAAACCCTGATTTGTTCAAGCAATTCTTCAAAATGAATACCTCGACATTCGAGTGGCTATGTGGGTTACTTGAGCCGTTGCTCGACTGCCGTGACCCGGTTGACTCGCCTTTCAATCTTTCGGCTGAGACCCGCCTCGGAATTGGACTATTCAGACTCGCTACTGGCTCTGATTACCCGGAAATCTCCCGCCGATTCGAAGTCTCCGAAGCCATTTCAAAGTTCTGTGTCAAACAGCTCTGCCGTGTGCTCTGCACCAATTTCCGGTTCTGGGTGGGGCTCCCGAGTAATAACGAGTTAGATTCTGTGTCAACCCAGTTTGAAACCCTCACTGGCCTGCCCAATTGCTGTGGAATCATAAAGTGTGCCAGGTTCAGAATCAAAAGAAACACTGGGTCTGAATCTGACAGAATTAACCCAGATACCCCACAAGAAGAACACATCGCTGTTCAAATTGTTGTGGACTCATCATCAAGAATTGTAAGTATTGTAGCTGGTTTTAGCGGCAATAAGAGTGATTTTCAGGTCCTTAAATCATCAACTTTATATAAAGATATCGAGAAGGGGTTGTTATTGAATTTGTCACAGCCGTTGTATATAAATGATGTGGCTATACCTCAGTATTTTGTTGGAGAAGGAGACTATCCTTTGCTTCCATGGTTATTAGTACCATTTCGTGATCCTGTGGTCGGCTCATATGAAGAGAATTTCAATAATATGCACGGTATGATGTGTGTTTCAGCGTTAAAAACCGTTGCAAGTTTGAGGAACTGGGGTGTTTTGAGGAGGGAAATCAATGCCGAATATAAGGCTGCAGTGGCATATATTGGTGCTTGTTCAATACTTCACAATATGTTGATCACAAGGGAGGATTATTCGGCTTTTTGTGATGAGTCAGGTGATTGGGAAGCGAAAGATCAGAACTTTCAACACTATAAAGATAGTGCTAATTTGGAGGAGAATTCGATAGTAAAGAAGGCGTGTGTAATAAGAAATGCATTGGCTACAAGAGCGAGAGAGAAATCAGGCCATCCAATGGATCCAAGCAGTTCAGCCAATCCATAGGATCATCGAATATTTTAGGAGTCGCCAAAGACCAGAACCAAAACTCTGTTCCTTGATTTGTGAAGGAGGTAACTAAGCATTTTTTAACATACAATTTATTTGTTGATTATTTTGGTGGGCAACTTTACCGTAGGATGTTCAATTTGAGTTGTGAAAAGTGCATGCTTTTGATCATTGAAATGCAGAACACGTGGTTTCTGATTTGGTCCTTATTGTCTCTAGTCTATTGGATAGTACCAGACATTAGATGAGAAAAATAAGCTATAATTTTTACTCATTATATTGTTGAGTCCATACAGTACTCGACTACACATCCACCATAACTTTTAATAGTCTGACCTATTCAGCAATATAGTGGAAGAATTAAAGTTCTCAAGTGTAAAAGTCACGGTTTATCCAAGTGCGGCCATTAGAAGCAAGGGAAAATTAGACAAGGAAAGTTGCCTCATGTTCATTTATAGCTAGAGGAGGAGGATTTGAACATTTTTAGCCTCTATTTGGTGGCCATGACATTATTTTTAGAAAATGGAGTTTTGAATAGTGATTTTTAGGAGAACACGTGGTTAAGAAGTAAGGAAAAATTTTGAGTTTACGTGCAAAATATTTTATTGTGTAAATGTGTAGTTAAAACATAAAAATGAGTGCGAGAATTAAACAGTTTTGAAATAATGGTTGTCAAACAGGGGCTTAATGTTTTGGATAGATGAAATCAGTTATCTCTGTGATCTTTATGTTTTATGGACTAGCATATGGTTAAGAATCAAAATGTTTTGTGAACCTGAATAATTGAAGTTCATCTTATGGATATTAACTATTTTGCGGTAAAAAAGTTCTATTGTTTCATTATTCATAAGCTATGAGCTTGACATGTATGCATTTTTGTTGCTAATTAGACTGTAATTAGAGCTATTGCTAGTTTTTACTAGGGCTTGTTCAATAAATCATCCAAATTAGGTGGACTTTGCTATTTTATTAGATAGAAATGATAAATGTCTGGTGCAACAGACCTCTAAGTCAAGTGTTGTACCCCAGTCCTAGAAGGAAATTTTATTACAGCAATGTTATGACTTGAGTTCACAATTCAAAAGGATGCTTAGATACCGTAGGATGGATTACTTGTCAAGAGAATTTCTTCACGAGTGAATTTTATAACTTAGACGTGGATTACTTTTTCTTTTGGTTTTTATTATGTTTACTTTCAGGTAGAGATTTCAATCGAATGCTATTATTTTGAAATTGAATATGTGAAGAATACTTTTGATTTTTTAGTTTTTTACCCATTTAAGATTGTTATATTCTGAATCACTTTTGCACGTGTGGTTGATGCAGCATATTTTGCTGTAGGAAGCACCCATCCGTCACGTGGAAACTTGAAATAGAAGAGACTTTAAAAATTGAGGAAGAACTTTCAGTTGAAGGCAGTTAGTTGCGTTAGCAGAAACAAGAGATGGGGAAGGGCGAAGAAGAAGAAGTGTGAAAGGGGCGAGTATTATTCCACATTAAACTACATGCATTTTCTCTGGTTCTTATAGTTAGTTAGGTCATTTCTGTCTTTATGAATCATTTTCAAGTGTATATACATTTTGTAGTTATCTTATATAGTGGAAGAAATACAAATACACGTTTAAACAGAAATTGGGGCTCCTGGTTTATATTATCAACATGAAACCTTCGACCTCTGATTCATTATTATTGAATATTGTGCTGTACATCTTGACATCCTCTCAGTATCAGAGCAAATTCTCCATTATAATCAAGATGACGAGCTTCAACTCTCTTTGCCTTTGCCAAGTAGTCCTGCGTCCCTCCTTCTTCATCCATTTCAAGGCGCTAGCGATTGTAGTCATGGTTCTTGTGATTCCCAGCCAAGCTCTAATATGTCCCCAAATCGTTGAACTCATAACACATTGGAAAAATAGGCGTTGGACATATTCAACTGAAGTTCGACAGATACACGCGTTGTCGATGTCCATGTATTGTAGACGGCCTTTAGTGAGAAGTTTACCTTTTATACTAAGCCAAAGGATTAAAGAATGTTTTGGAGTTATACACGAGCTCCAAACGCCCTTTGCCCATCGCATAGTAGCTTCCTTTGGACGGAAATAATGATAAGCCTAGCGGCCTTGTCAGTGCTTATGCTGTCTTTCTAAATCCAATATGAGATTTTTAGGATGACTGCTTGTTATGTTCCCTCAGTTTGCTTCAATAGATATGCAATAGAAGTAAGTTTCTTGATCAATGGTGAATCATCCCTTTTAGGTGAGTATTCCCATATAGCTGCGTTCTTCAAATACACGTGATTGATCTGCCGAACCTAAAGTGTATCTTTTTTTTTTTGCATGAATATTCCAAAGAGATTTGACTGGTAGTGCATTATTCTAGCAATTGATATCTAGAAATCCAAGTCCTCTTGTTTTGAGGAGACAAACATCAATCCTATTAACTAATGATTTTTTAGAGTTCCAAAGGAAGTTTCGACAAAGTCATATGATTCTATCCTTGTCCGTGGCTGGGATTGGAAAAATAGATAACCAAAAACATTCAACTCCTTCCAAGACTACTCTTATCAATGCAGCCCTACCTGCGTATGATAAAGAAGCGATAGTCCATGTATTTATGTACATAGTAATCTTATCCAAAAATGGAGCATGGTGGCTGACTTTCAAATTTCCTGCTACAAACGGTATATCCAAGTATCTGAACGACATAGTGCCCCTTGGCATGTTCACTAAATCTTGGAATTCCTCCAATTCTTACCCGTGAATACCAGTGGTGTATAGGTTGGATTTATTCAAATTCATCCTAAGTCCTAAACAATTACCAAACTTGTATAAATAATGAATTAAAATACGCACGGAAATAACATCGCCGCTTCCAAACATCATCAAATCATATGTGAATGCCAAATGTGTGATTTTCAGGTACCCACACTTCGGATGATAATAAAAATCAAGTTGCTAGTTACAACCTTCAATGATCTTGAGAGATACTCGAGACAAATCACAAATAAAAATGGTGATAATGGATCTTGAGAGATACTCGAGACACTTCATGAGATTTTGATCCAATTAAATCTCACCATATAATCTGTTGATAAACCATTATGTAAGTTATCATATACATGTAGCACAATTCTTTTTTCTTGGCCTTTTCCCTTTCTATTTTCTTTTTCAAGTTGAAATTATTTATATTTTATCCATTTTTTTCATTACAATGCTTTTTAGTATGTCATGGACATACCACTTAAATAGTCAAATTCGACAGAAACGGTCCAAAATGACTACAAATTCAGCTAAATTGAAAGGTTGAGCACCAAAATGCTTCACCTCAAAGATCAAAGGCCACATTTCTAAAAAACACTTATATAGATTGGGGACCAATATTACAATATTTCTTATTGCTACTTGGTCCTTATTTTCTAATGGTAAAATCGTAAATAACCAACCAATGCAGTGCATATTAAAGGTACCCAAACCCTAATTTCACCCCCTCAAACTCGTCGCATCCATATCTTCTCAACTCTGTTGCACCCAAACCTACATAGCCTCTTCTAGGGTCTAGATTTCCCCGTCACGCAGAAACATAACTCCACCTGAAAACATGGCGCCGTCAACCCAGTCCGTACAGTGTTTCGGCAGGAAGAAAACCGCCGTCGCCGTGACCCACTGCAAGAGCGGCCGAGGTTTGATCAAAATCAATGGAGTCCCAATCGAGCTGGTCCAGCCGGAGATCCTCCGCTACAAGGCGTTCGAGCCCATTCTTCTTCTCGGCCGCCACCGCTTTGCTGGAGTCGACATGCGCATCCGCGTCAAGGGTGGTGGTCACACCTCCCAAATCTACGCAATCCGTCAGTCCATTGCTAAGGCCCTTGTCGCGTTCTACCAGAAGTACGTTGACGAACAGTCAAAAAAGGAGATCAAGGATATTTTGGTGAGGTACGATAGGACCCTTCTGGTGGCTGATCCTAGGCGCTGCGAGCCGAAGAAGTTTGGTGGTCGTGGTGCTCGTGCTAGATTCCAGAAGTCGTACCGTTGAAATATCGGTAGTGTCACTGCTTTTGTTATTGATATTATTATTAGTAGTATGTTTATGTTTGATTCACGGAATTTTCTGTTATGTTTTGGATAATTGTTTTCCTTTTTGTTTTGTTGTTAAAGAGCATTTTGAGTCATTGGAATTGTTTTGTTTCGGCTTATGATGTTCTGGTTTCATTTTTAAGTGCTGTTATTTTTGATTTGCGATTCTATTGCTTGTTCTTTTATGGATAATTTGTGTTATGTCCTGTTTGGTGTTGAAGGATTGAGGGAGATATTGCTGAGGCTTTAGTTTTGATTAATTAGCACCTTACATTTCTATATTAAGGGGGTGTTTGGAGGGGATTAACATTAGATTTTTAGTTTGAAAAGCTGTGGGACCATGAAATATATGGTTAATATTGATTGTTTGACTTTGACTTAGATTAAAATTTGATTTTAATTTGTATGAAACAAGCTCTAAAGTCTTTTATGGATAATTTGTTATGTCCTCTTAAGATAAATTTTGAGATTTTATTTTAGTACTTTTTGCTTAAAAGTTAGTACAATGGAGACTTTATAAAAGTTGCTAAAAGTCATTAAAATTTGAATACTCCAAGACCGAGACTTTTAAAAAGTTTTAATCGAATACAACGTGACTTTTATAGACTTTTTAAATGTCTTTAAAATCTCTACTGAATATACCAATACTTTTAAGGAGTCTCCAAAAGTTTACATTGAATACCCCTGAACTTTTTAATTCCTAAAAAGTCATTAAAAGTCTCAATTGAATACACTTCCTTAAAAAATTCCAATTGTCGCATAAGAAACATTCCTACAAAAAAGAAGAAGAAATATTTAAAGAAAAAATTAATACATATTATGAGATAAACATTCCTACAAAAATAATGATTGAATTAGCAATAAATTAGATAAACGAACATTAATATATATTATGAGATAGCTGTATTACCTTCATCCAATTTGTTATATTCCTCTACACCCTCCATATAGAATATCTCCATGCCTGGAGAATCTTTGAGCCAATTTTGAGTGCACACCAAAACGTTCACAATCATAGGGTTTAAAAAACTACGAAAGGAATCAAGAATTCTTCCTCATCATTTATAGACTCTTGCCTACTAGATGCATATACACCCACTTTGACAGAATGCACAATTTGAATTGCCATTAATCTATAAGTTTCAATAACAAGTTGCAGTAATCTTTCTTATTGTTGGATAAATAATTTCTCAACCACAAAAATCCTGCAAACTCATATTTCTACTTCCAATGTTCAATCCTCACATCCCGCACCTCAGAAGAGGGGCATTTGTTGAGAATTAAATCCTCTCCTAATGATATAATCCTCATATATATACCCCAATAAAAATCTAAATGTTCTATACTGTAAATATAATGGTCACAAATCTATTCAATCACTATGAGTGCTATATTTTTCTCATCTGACTCCCTAATGATTTAAGGGCAATGTAATAAGGTCAGAAGTATTTGGAGATCAGATGGATTTTAACATCAACCATCAACATTTACTAACATCTGTCAATGTTCAACCGCACAAACTGAGAGTGAGATAGATAAAGACAATGTAATGATGTCCTAAAAAATTCTCAAATAAGTGATGAAAGATCTTTTTAAATTATAAAAAGATATGTAATGTTAAAAACATAATTGTTTAGTTCAACTGTTCAAGATCTACAATGGATTCCCAGAAAAAGCTACTACACACTTATCAAATGAACCACAAACTAAGATTTCAACTGAAATTCCAAAACACAAAAGCTAACAATCATCTAATCATAACCCTTGTAAAGCAAATGATATTACATATAATAAATATGTAAATCAAATACGAAGATTAAGATATACAGCTTTGTCCCTCAAGAATTTGGCTTGTTTCTTGGACTTGCATGAATTAAAACAATAAAACATGAAAATTGGCAACTAGGACACGGAGAAAGGCCAAGAGTTTAAAGCACAAAGAAAAATTTCATCTCATTTTCTTAGAAAATGAGAGTTTTCTAACAAATGGGACACAAGAAAATGCATATATAAATAAATACTAAGAAATGGATGGTTGAAGATTTAAAATAAACAATAATTTCAGAACAAATTGGAGTCAATCCCATGAATACATTACAAAGATACAAACTCAACATGAGCTTACTTGAATTCGGAGATCTGATCATCTGTTATCAGATCCACCTTCAGGAAGATCCGAGTTATCATTCTCCTCTTCCTTCTTGTTCTTGGATATATGTATAATCTGAGTGAAGTTTCTTGATTCAGTTTAGAATTGTCGAAGAGAAGGGATCGCAGGAGGCAAGGGAGGCTCAATTTTGAAGTTGGGAGAGAGACTTCACGAGAATGACAAGGAAATAGGCTTTCTACTTTTGATAACGGGTTGGGTTGGTTTGGAAAATTTTGAACGATAAAACGACCCGACCCATCTAAATTTAAAATTATAAATGAACCGACTCGACTCATTTTTAAAAGCAAACCAACCCGACCCGGGTCGGTTCGGATCCACGGGTTTGCGGTTTATAGGACCATTCCTAGGAGCTCCCATTGTACATGATATGACTGATTTAATTGTCGATAATGGCAAAATGGTATCCCTCTCCGAAGAGTCTATTGACTGTGAGGACACCTGCTTATAATATGCCTAGAAATCTTAGTTCCATGGACTTTCACAGGTCATCGACACATTTTTTCTAGATTTCTATGGCAACCAGCACGTTGCTTCATTGTCCAAAAGCATTTTGGTGTATTTTTGGTTCTGCAGTGCTGTATTTTACATTTAGGGTTGAATTAAGCAAATGTTAGAAATGCTATGATTGATTTGCTCTAGGTTTACAAATGTTAGGGTTTTATTTCTTAAAGTTTATCAATGTCAGTTTGTATTCCGCAAAGTTTGCTAATTTCAGGATTAATTGCGCATAAATGTTCGAACAATTAATTTGGTCTTCTTCATCCTCAATACATGTACACATCTCAATTTCAAACCAATTCAGCAAAACTAGAAGACTTCCAACTTATGTTACATTAGTGCGTTTAATTGCGAGCATGAAATTTACCTGAAAAGAAAAAAATTCTAGACAATTTAATTGTCGAGAACTTATTCGCGTGAAAATTATTAATTAAATGTGTTTAATTTAGTTTTCAATTTAGAAAATATTATTCTTGTCTATTTTTTATTGGTGAGTAGTTGAGAGAGAGAAGATAAATGAGAAAAAAAGAGAGTGAATTACTTGGAAAATAAAATTACAGCTCTCTAAAGAATATGTTTTCCTTATTTTTGAGAAAAATATGATTAAATGACCAAAAGTTCGAAAATATTTTTCAAGGAAAAAATTGTCAATCAAACATTCTGAGGGTCTGTTTGATAGACAAAGATGGAAATAAATTCAAATTTCATGTTAGTTGGAAAATAAAAATTCACCGAACCCATAGGAATTCTTTTTTCATGAAATCAAAGAAAATATAGCTTAAAGTGGCTGTACATTAAAATTCGATTTTCATTTCGATACTATAGTCAAACAACCAAAGTGAAATTTGTTTTTCTCGAATGTGATATTTTTCATGAAATTCATTGCAATCAAATGGACCCTAAAAGTAGGATTTTAGATGGAAAAAATGACATTTTTTATGAAAAATAAAGTCAATTAAACATTTTTTATGGTACAATACAACGTGAAAGATCAATATATTAGATCAATATGATAATGACAACAATACCATCTAAATAATTTACATCTAATTCGCAGGAAGACGAATTAATAGCCTAATTTTCACCATTCCCTACCCATATTTCAACAAAATCACAAAATAAACCAAAAAAATCAATTTAAATTCCTGGTTCTTAGAAGATCATGTATTATCTCATGTCCTAATTGTCTATCAATTTTACATATTTATATAGACAATTTCGACATTTTGACGCCTTTAAGTGGCAATTGTGAATTGATGAGACGAAAAAGTCTTTAGGTGTTTTATTGATTTTGGCCTTCACAATACATTTTAATAGAGAATGGAACAATTACTCGAAGTTTGGTTGATCAATTGAAGTTTTGTGTCAAAATGAAATGTTACGGTATTGTGCAAAATTACTAAAGGTTAGGGTGATATTTCACCAATTACACAAATTTGATTCCAAACAACATTAACATTTGATTATTTCTAATATCTCAATAACCAGATTTCTTGAATAAAAGATAAAAAAAAATGGCTAATCAATTCAAGCTTGAACAATCTAATGCCATACATAACTTCTTTCCATTTAGAAATGTGACTAGTTATTAATTCCAACGAAGGCAGTCATAACAATTACTGAAATATGAACAACTTATAAAAAAAAAATTGCCCATCCCATTATTTCTAGGGGTGGCAACCGAGTCGAGCGACTCGTCTACTCGTCAAAAACGAGCCACGAGCCCGAGCCCACGGGCGAGCGGCTCATGGGCTCATCCAAAATCGCTTTTTTTTAAAAAAAAAAGGTTTTATCTTATATATATAAAAAAAAAAATTTGACGACCTCGGCTCGACCCACGAGCTCACTGGCCAAGCCGAGCTCATGTGTCGAGCAACGAGCCGAGCTCGTGTGTATATGGGCCGCCTTTAATTATTTTCAAAATATATTTTTCTCTCTTTCAAATACATATTTTTCAATAAAATAATATTACACGGAAAATAATTTTATTATTTTTTATTTTTTAGTCATACATTCTTCATCAATCTAATATTCTCAAATATATTATTCTATAAAAATTGGGCTCAGACAGGCTCGCTATCTATTTTGTTAGGTCAACACTACATAGGAACAATCATAATACCATAAAATTACGACGTATGTGCAATCCTACTATACTTAGGCCCCGTTCGGGAGTGATTAAAATCCAATTAAAATTGAAAATATGATCGTTATTGGGCCCCACCCGTCTAATAAAAATCAACAATAACGGCTATATTTTCAATTTTAATCCGATTTTAATCCCTCCCATACAAGGCCTTAATGTTTGTGTACAATAAATCTATTACAATTTTTTCACAAGAAGTTAATGTATATTATTTGAATATTGCGTATCAATAAAAAAAATTACTTATGGATGTAACATTCCACTATTTGATGAGTTTAAAGACGACTTTCATGCACGAGTCATAGATTTAACATTGTCCTGCATGACACACTGCACTGAATTTCACCGATTTCTACAAAGGACAAAAAATTATTATAAGGTCTACTTTAAATGTTTATTTCATATATCAGCACCTGCCTATAGATATGGACAGCCATACTATTGACCTGATGCATATCAAAGCTTTTGGTTGTCACCTATTTAATGCCGACAGTGTACGTTTTATTCTGGTCTGGAGGAAGAATTCCTCGAGGCTTGAAAATTATTATCAGCATGCATGTGATTTTGTGACCGTGCAGTTTAATCTTATGTGATATATTTCGGTTACATTCACTAGCACGGTAGCACCATTATTGCTTTAGTAAATGGCTACTTAAATTATAATTTTAAAAAAGTTACTTTTTTCCCTGTAATCAACACTGTCATGAAATTGACAAGATAATTGGTAAGATAAAATAAACAAACACAAGAATACCAAGAGATACGTGAAAAATCAAAACGGGAAAAAATTATGAGCAGTGGCAAAGTATTTCATTATAATCAATAATAAATGTTGTTTACACAAGATCTCAATACTCTCAATCAAGATCTAAGCCTCTATCAATGTTGTAATATGTTTATAAGTCGTGGTTAGTGTATAACAACTCTAAACATAAAGTTATAGAAGAATTGTAGTGCTGAAAACGTGTTAAAATGCAAAACGGACTAGGGCTGGACGACACCACCGCTCGTGCGGTAGGCAGGTGCCAAGCGAGCAGTGACTCCACCGCTCGAGCTGCAGGCGGGCACCACATCCCTACTTTGAGCGCTCGAGCTGCAGGCGGGCGCCCAGCGAGCGAAAATGAGTTGAGATTTTCTCCCTAGTCTATAATTTGACCTCTTCGAGACTTTTTCAATCAAAACATCAATACCCAATAAAATTTGGATCATACTTCAACAATTCTCCACCTTAAATCAAATTTCAATGCAAGGAATTAAACCAAACTCTTCAGCAAATCACCAAATAACTACTTCACGTCTTACACACAAGCCTCAATAGGCTAAAATTAATGACAAATAACAACTAAGTTCAAACAATGCTCAAACTTAACAATGAAAAGTGATTTTGTCATCATGTAAGTGGGAATCTCTTTGATATTAACCTTGCTCACTACAATATTACCACGAGTAATTACTTCACGCACAAAGTGATACCTCACATTAATATGCTCTGTCCTCTCGTTAAACATCTTATCCTTTGTCAAAAAGATAGCATTCAGACTATAAGAGTAAATTGTAGAAATATACAAGTCTTCACTGATTTCAGTTACCAAACCCCTCAACCACATAGCCTCCCTAGTACGTGCTTCTATAATAGCCATTACTCTACCTCTGTTATAGACAATGCTATTGTATTCTGCAAAGTAACTTTCCAGCTAATAACGCAACCTTCAATGGTAAACACATACCATGTGAGTGATCTTTTCTTATCAAGATCCCTTATATAATCTGAATCTCATACCCAATAACTTCATCCGTGTTCCTACCAAAATGCAAACAAGCATTTGAAGAGCCCCTCAAGTATTTGAATATCTACAGCATTGCTTTCCAATATTCCTTTCCAAGATTTGTCATGTATCTTTTAACTGCACTAATTGCATGTACCAAGTCTAGGCATGTACAAATCATAGCATACGTAAGTGATCCCATTGTACTTGAATAAAGAACCCGAGATATGCAATCAATGTCTTCGTCTAACTGTTGACACAAGTCAAATGATAATTTAAAGTGGGTAGCTAAATGAGTACTGACCGCCTTTACATTCTGCATATTGAACATGTAAAGTACCTTCTCAGTATACCCTTTCTGACTCAAATATTATTAGCTAGCTTTCATATCCCTCAAGATCTCCATACCAAAAATCTTCCTTGATACACACAAATCTTCCATCTCAAACTCTTTACCGAGCCGAGCTTTCACTTTTTGATCTCTGTTTTATCTTTAGTTGCTATCAGTATATCATCAACATACAATAGTAGATATGTATTGACCTATTATCACACTTTCTCAAGTACACACAACTATCATAACTATTTCGAATGAAATTATAAGTAGTAATGAATGAATCAAACATCTTATACTACTGTCTCGGTGAATGCTTTAGTTCATACAAGTACCTTCTTCAACAAGCACACATAGTTCTCCTTTCCAATAACAATGAATCTCTTTGGTTATTGCATATAAATTTTCTCCTCGATTTCTCTATCCAAAAATGTAGTCTTGACATCCATATGCTCAAGTTTCAAGTCATTCTTAGCCACAATCTCAAACAAAGCTTGAATTGAGCAACGCTTTACAACTAGTGAGAACACATCGATAAAGTTAGCACCTGGAATCTGAATATAACCCTTAGCTACCAATCTGACATTATATCTGCCCTCTTCAACTCCTTATATACCTTCATTTCTTTTGAACGTCTACTTACAACGAACAACCTTCTTCTTCTTGGGTAATTTCATTAAGTCCCATGTGCTATTTTTATTAAGTGACTCAATCTACTCCTGCATAGCAACCAATCATCTGCTAGAATCACTGTAACTGACTGCTTCTGTATATGTATCAGGCTCTTCAGTGGAATCAATATTGTCAGCCACAACCAATGCATAAGCTACCAAGTCTACCTTTTCATACTTCCGTAGAGGTCTAATCTCTTGATGAGGTCTATCCTCTACTATCAAATATTGCGGCACAGTTGCTTGTAGAGGCAAAGTGTTACTCTCTTTCAGATCTAAACTAAACTGATTTGAAGCTTTTGATTTCTCTTCTTAACTAATTTCCAAATTCACCCGAGTATTTTGATTCCATTGTTCAAATTTACCGGAATCTTCACGAGACAAATTTTGAACTATTGCAAGTTTACCAAACACTACATCTCTACTAACAAACACATTTTCTGTTTCTGAACACCACAATTTATATTCCTTCACACTTGATTTATAATCAAGAAATATGCACTCTCTAGACATTGACTTCAACTTCCCATTATTCACATGAGTATAAGCGGGATACCCAAATTGTAAACCCCCAAATCTAGATACCTATGTTTGGAAGTATTATCTTTAATTCTCTTTTTTAAAATCATAAATGCTGAAAACTATTAAAATTTTTTTTGCCATAATAAATATCAATGACTTATTATTTTAAAATATTTTGTGGTCAACATAACATAGAACAGTTAAATTGAATTTTTAAATTCAATTACAAAAATGAATTCAACATTTAAATATGATAGTACTGAGTTTGTGTCACCAACAAGTCTTACCTCGCATCATCTTGCATTCATCATTTGAAAATGGGAAGGGATAGCGTGAGATGAGCTAACGCTCAGTAATCAAACCTCATACATATGATGCGTGATTATGATATGCATATGAATTATTTCCAAATAAAAAATATTTTTCATTATGTATCCAATTTTCTTTCATTTCTTTAAAACTTAACATTGACATCGTGAGTTCACTTTGTGTATAACCTAGCCAATCAGAATGCAGTGGGTAATTATTATTTGGAACCCGATCGAGTCATATCGGTAGTACCGCAAAGCGGTAACATTAACATTATCATTGAACATTAGTCGAGTGCGCCGATCCCTCACGCCCCATTTTTCACTCACACCTTTCATAATATAGACATACACCTCGTAATAAAACACTCAGGATACATATCTTTAAAGACATTTATTGACTCATTGACATTTGAAATTTTTTTATTTTTTGAAACTTCATGTATGCTTATGAATGCATTGTCATGTATGAATATGTCATGACAAGCATTTATGGCATAAAAAGTAATGATCAAATATCATGTTTACATAATGAAAAAGTAACATGTTTATATATTTAACCATATGACGTACACATGAAAATAAAGAGATGTTTACTTACATGATCCCTTTGCTATTTACTTTTGATTGCAAGTGAAAATGTCCTTGATCGTCCACTGATCAACGTGCCAATAATCCTAAGTCGTTATCATTTAATTATTAAGAACCTTCAACGTGTATATAATTATTTATTATATTTTTCTTTTAATCATCAGTGATTAGTCACCTAACTTAAAATGCATGTCAAAAATATAATTTACATATGGAGGATTTTTTTTTAATCCATAGTCAATATTCTAATCATATAATATTAAATAGTAAACGAATCGGTAATGACCCAACTTCGACTGACTTAAACTATGCATTTTTGTGAAATAAAAGAGATTGTAATAATATAACTTCCTTATGAAATTAATGCACAATGACCAAGCAGTAGTTATAGAACATGTTAATCCAAAATGCTTCTAGTAATGTACTTTCTTTATTTTGGCAAAGGAACGTGATGAGTGCATATTGTTTTCAGTTAATTAAATTAAATAATACATTATCAATCTAATTAAACATGAACCATAACATCAAAATGATAATATTATAAATAACATTGAAAATCATATTAATACCACTCTTTTAATATGCTTGTAAATAAATGCCAGCTAACACAACTTTAACGTCATTTATATATTCACTTTATTCGAATGTTAAATTAATAAAATCCTAGTAGTAGAATATTAATTCGAGAATGATACAAAATATTAATTTATGGATAATAAATTCAGTTTTGTTTGCTCTATAAATTTTCATTTGAATCAAATAACGAACTTAGAGTATTAAATAATTTATAACGTGTCGAAATCATTAAACCGATTAACATATACATGAAAAGCATTATACTAATTATGTAACTAATATATAATGATCGCATTATGTCAAAATTAACAAAACATAGTGTTAAACAAAGTTTAATGTATTAATCGACTTGATCTAATAGTTATAAAATAAAATTTGTCACGTATAAAATATATTTATTTTATGCATTTATTTTATGCTAACTAAAATATAGTCATTATGGTGTCAATGCCACACAAATTCAAGGCCCCAAATTTTGCTCAATTACGTCAATTTTCCAATATATTAACCAATTATTGATTTTGCATTTACTAAACAAGCAGCAAATAAAATATTTTAACGGGTAAGCTATAAAAAAATAAACATAAGATAAAATAAGTGTATCATTTTATTTATTCCGATTTTAAAATTAATTATATGCAAATTATAATTAACTTTAATTGACTTGTCAATCGGCTAGGACGTTCAAGGTATAATTCCCAGTAAAATATTATTAGTCACAATGGCGATAAATTATTAATTAAGCATTAAACATATTACTAGGCAATATCATATTAAAAAAAGGGTAATTGGTGCAAAACGTCCCTACCTATGATGGGTTTTGTGGAAAATGTCCCTACGTTTGAATTTTTGGTGCAAAACGTCCCTACCTTTGCATTTTCTTGCGCAAAACATCTTTATCACCAATTTTTAACATAAAATGACCATTATACCCTTCTATATAAATAAAACAAAAAAGAAAAGAAAAGAAAAATAAACGTCCCTACCTATGACAGTTTTTGTGGAAAACGTCCCTACGTTTGATTTTTTGGTGCAGAACGTCCCTACCTTTGCATTTTCTTGCGCAAAACGTCATTTTCACCAATTTTTAACATAAAATGATCAATATACCCTCATATATAAATAAAACAAAAAAGAAAAGAACTATAAAGAACAAATTGTAATTAGAGACCCAAATGTTTTAAAATGTGCAAATAACCCACAACACTTCACCTTCTTCCCAAAACTCACCCTGTTGCACCGCCACCAGTCGTCCATTTTCAACCACAAAAATAGTTCAGAGAGGCCATTCTCAGTATCAATATCACTCCAAACTTTCCATGAGAACTAAAAATTCTGAATATCTTTTATTAAAGATCTTGTATCCAAGAAAACAGGGTCGGCCAGAGTGAAAAATCTGGAAGTGAAATTTGGAGGTGGTGTTCTCTTGTTTCAGCCCTGCCCATTTCGAGGAGGCAAACAATTGTACTAGTAAAGGGTCGGCTAGAGTGAAAAACTCAGCAATTTTTCTCCAGAAGCTTCGCCATATTTATTCCTGCATTTCTCATAAATTTGTCAAGACTAAATTGAAAAGAATAAACTGTAGAGGTTTCGAATCAGATAAAATCGCGACTTGGAAATAAACTTACTTGGTTGCCGGGATTTACAGCGACGGTTCTGTGTTGATAATTGAAGGTTGTAGATGTGTTCCAATTGTCTTCATCTCTAGCCTCTAAGATTTGAGCTCCATGAGAGCTCAACTCTTCAACCTTAGCCAGCATTTCGAATCAGCTCGATCGCTCAAGGCAAGATCGGGCTTCGTTCAGCTCGAATCGCGATTTAGGTAGCTTGAATTCCAAATTGGGTCGGTGTGATTTAGGGTTCTTGGTGGGGGGTTTGGGTGATTTGGGATTTTTTTTATTAGTTTTAAGAATTTTCTCTAGTTTACAAAAGTATGAAGGAAGAAATGGGAGAAGGAGGACTGTGGGGGTTATGGTTTTGGCGGTGGCGGGGTGGAGGAGGCGAAGGAGAAGAATGTGAAGTTTGGCGGAGGAGAAGAAGGTGAAGGCCCAAACATGGCTGGCGGCGGTGGGACGGGGTGAGTTTTGGAAAGAATGTGAAGTGTTGTGGGTTATTTGCACATTTTAAAACGTTTGAGTCTCTAATTACAATTTGTTCTTTATAGGTCTTTTCTTTTCTTTTTTGTTTTATTTATATATGAGGGTATATTGGTTATTTTATGTTAAAAATTGGTGAAAATGACGTTTTGCGCAAAAAAAAATACAAAGGTAGGGACGTTCTGCACCAAAAAATCAAACGTATGGACGTTTTCCACAAAACCCGTCATAGGTAGGGACGTTTTGCGCCAATTACCCTTTAAGAAAAATTAATATTATTAATATACTAAACAAACTTCTTCTTATTCAAAATTTAATTATTAATTATCATCCAAAATAATTAGAACTATGAATTAATTAAGTCTTGTTAATTAAAAATACAAACATAAAACAATATTTAATAAATAGAATAATTACTTAAAGACATTTTGAAAGTTGACAATCAAATTATCATTCAATTACATAGATTATTATAAGCACATAAAGTTCTAGTCAACTGTCATTAGTAATCAATTAATAATATATAAGACGTGCATGCATCACAATGCAATAACTACTTATCAATTGGACACATGACATAGTCGGGGAGCATATTTGGACCATCTACTATTACAATTAACATTAGTTTATATCAACTTTATAATTGAACAAAAACGACGAATTTAAATAAATACACAACATTTTTTTTTTCACATAGTAAAAAATATCGGCCCGCTTGGCGATAAAAAATGCCACTTCCTCTTATAACATCAATCACTACATGATACCTTGAAAACTAGTCCATCAAATCAAAGTCATAAATATCCACCACTACGAGTCTACAACAAAAAATTATTTCTTATCTATGATTATAAAATAACCTATTTACCTACAAATCAAGTTCATTAGAATTTCGAAGTGTGATAACACATTAGATGTGCATCCATGCGTAAGGAGGATATCTGATATCTTGAAAAATATTCGATTGTACTTAGATATATGGCTCTATTATCATACAGACTCCTATTGTTCTAGTGATATTGTTCGATCACGAATTAGAAAAATCAATCGTTTCAACTACTTCTCCTCTAAAATAATCAAAGGCATCTATGGCACAATCCCATACAACATTATCAAAATTATGTTACTACTACAACAAGTAAGCATCAAGCATAAATTGAGAATATAAAAATCTATTTCAATCTTACCAAATGATTACGAGAGAACAACTTGCGGCAAGAACTCAGTATGATACCCCTTTTTCTTTTCTTTTTTAATTATATTTATAAAGTTTACAGGATCGATTTTATAACTCTAGGATCTGATACCAATATGTAACACCCCAAAATCTAGACACCTAGGTCTGGAAATATTATCCTTCATTCTCCTTTTAAAATCATAAATGCGGAAAACGATTAAATTTTTCTTTGTCATAATAAGTATCAATGGCTTATTATTTTAAAATAATTTGTGGTCAACAAAATATAAAAAAATTAAAATGAATTTTAAATTCAATTACAAAAATGAATTCAACATTTAAATATGATAGTACTGAATCTGTGTCACCAACAAGTCGTCAACTCGCATCATCTTGCCTTCATCATCTGAAAATGGGAAGGGACAACGTGGGATGAGCTAACGTTCGGTAAGAAAACCTCATACATATGATGCATGATTATGATATTCATATGAATTACTTCCAAATAAAAAGTATTTTTCATTATGTATCACATATTCTTTCATTTCTTTAAAATTTAACAATGACATCGTGAGCTCACTTGGTGTATAATTTAGCCAATCAAAATGTAGTGGACAATTATTAATTTGAGAATGATACAAAATATTAATTTATGGATAATAAATTCAGTTTTGTTTGCTCCATAAATTTTCATTTGAATCAAATAACGAACGTGAAACTATTTTAGAGTATTAAATAATTTATAACATGTCGGAATCATTAAACTGATTAACATATACATGAAAAGCATTATACTAATTATGTAGCTGATATATAATGATTGCAATATGTTAAAATTATCAGAACTTATCAAAATATAGTGTTAAACAAAGTTTAATGTATTAATCGACTTGATCTAATAGTTATAAAATGAAATGTATCACGTATAAAAAAAAAAAAGGAAGAAGGCTAGCTAACCTTAATAAGAAGGTACATATTATGCTTATCTTTACATGGGGGAATAAATCTTTGAAAAATCCTTGGCTATGGAACATTGATGAGTGAAATTAATTCATCAAACAAGTTCCTTTAGATCGTTTTGATGTGTGTGTTCGTGTTGTTTTATAGTTGGACAAATTGGAAAAAATGAGTGGTTTGGAGCTTGAAATGGAGCTATGATGATGATCATAGAAGGAGTTATGACATGGAGGTGAGGGAAGAGAAGAATGAAGTAGAGAGAAGACCAAAAGAGTAGCAAAATAAATAGAGAAAAAGAATAACAAAGGGCGAGGCAGAATGTTGGCGCCCAAAAATACAAAGAAAACAACAATAATTCAGAATGGTTGGTGCATGGGCGCCAGCCATTAAGAATACATCAGAAATGTTGGCGCCGCTTCCCAAGAAGAGAAAAAATTTGTTTTCTTAATTTTTTGGGTCCGGCCCAACCTTATTCCATGTTAACATTCTAAGAGGTTATAAATACAAGTTGTAAGACATAATTGAAGGGGATGAACGACGGCTTAGAAAACAAGAGGAATGAGAGTCGATCTAGAGCAAAAACAATAAGAGATTGGAGGATAATTCAATCATAAAAGAGTTTTTCTTATCATTTTCTTCTCCATGTTCTTTAATTCAGAATTTGATATATTGTTTTTAATTATTATGAGCTAATTTTAATATCTAGAGTTTGATGTAACTGATCTTGAGACATGTTTGTATTCTTTTATAGTTAATTCAATTGATTGTTCCATTAATTCATTTGTGTTAATTCTTGCTCATTGCTTTCAATTACCTGATCAATACTTGAATGATTTAATACTTTAAATTTCGGCACTCGAGAGAGAGAAATTTAGGAGCGATTTAACAATGACACAACTTAGAAAATTATAGGTTTCAAGAGAATGTGTAATTCCTTTGAGGTTTATTTCATTTAAAAATCTTGTGCTTATAATTTCTATAACATTAATTTGGAATAGAGATATTGGGATTAAAATATAGAAATAGGTTCTATTCAGCACTCGAGAGAGGGAATATAATTTAATTAGTGATTCTTGCCTATAAATTCAGGAAAAATCGATAGAAGTGACTATAGAAGTTGAAAAACATTGTTGATAGTGACATGAAATCAATCCCTAAGCTTTTTCGTAAAACAATTATAATACTTGGTAGAAATTAAATTACAATCTCTGTGAGTTCGACACTCTAACTCTATTACTATATTACAAAACTTGACACCGTACACTTGCAGTATATTTCATATTATAGAAAACGCGTGACAAGTTTTTGACACCGTTGCCGAGGATTGTTATATTTGATTTTTACTAATATTATTACCATTAGCTATTATTTTAATTTAGATTTTTAATTTTAATTTTATTTATTTTATTTGTATCTTTGATAGTTTCTTGATTTGTTAATTTCAGTTGAGTATGCGAAAAGCGAGAAATTTGAAATTATTACATGTTGATCCTGAACCAGAACGCACATTTCGTCATCTAAGGGGTATATAGAGAGACGAACGTGAAGCAATGATCGAACAGGATGCAAGAGCGGCTAATGAAAATAATCAACAACGGGTTATTCAAGACTATGTCGACCAGTTATTAATGACAACTATTCGGGTATCGCACGCCCAGCTATTGCTGCAAATAATTTTGAGCTGAAGTTGGGATTGATACACATGGTACAATAGGACCAGTTTGGGGGGAGCTCCGACAGATGATTCAAATGCTCATTTGGGATCTTTCATCGAAATCTGTGATACAGTCAAGATGAATGGTATTACTGAAGATGCCATCATACTCCGCTTATTTTCCTTTTCCTTAAGAGAGAAAGCCAAAGCATGGTTCCAATCTTTTCCATATGGATCCATCACGACATGGGAGGGGTTAGCTCAGAAATTTCTAACAAAATTTTTTCCCCCTCCAAGCAGCTCAATTGCGGAATGAAATTGATCAATTTAGACAATCTGACTATGAGCCATTTTATGAAGCATGTAAGAGATTCAAAGATCTACTTATAAGATGTCATCAGCATGGTTATCAGAGTTGGATGCAAATTGAATTCTTCTACAATGGGCTAA
>OU503045.2:4579319-4602899 GCA_912172775.2 Fraxinus pennsylvanica
TCCTAATTCCTATCACAGACCTTACAGCTCAGATGTCATCTCACTACTCAAATAGCTGCATTAACATCACATGGAACTCAGAAGAAAGCAGACTCCATCATGATTGTTTCCACTTCATACCATGAGTCCAAGTTAGAAAAGGAGCAAGTCCAGTATGTGAATGGCAGAAACTTCAATCAGAGAGAAAACTACTCAGCAAACCAGTATCATCCAGGATTGCGAAACCATGAGAATCTCTCTCTGAAGGAAAGCCATCTAAGTTTAATAATCAATCTTCTTCTGAAGGAAAGCCATCTAAGTTTAATAATCAATCTTCTTCTGAAGGAAAGCCATCACTGGAGGATATCTTGGAAACCTTCATTTCAGAAACTAGATTGAGGTTCAACAAAGATAAGTCAAGACTTCACAACATTGAGGCTCATATGATCAACTTAGGAGCCACAGTGAAGAATTTGGAGGTGCAAATTGGTTAGATAGCAACTGTAATACAGTGCCAACAGAAAGGAAAATTTCTCAGTGACATGAAGGTTAACCCAAGGGAGCACTGCAATGCCATCACATTAAAGAGTGGTAAAGAAGTTGAAAGAAAAAAAGGTTGTAGGGCCTACACCGGATCCCATACTTACAGATGAAGAGCAGATTGAAAAGCAGAAGAGCAACAAAAATGATTCATAAACCTTACTCAATCTCATTTCCAGACAACCCACCTATCTTGAAGCCCCAACTACCATTCCTACAGAGATTCATGAAGAAGAAATTTGATGAGCAGTTCGCAAGTTTCGTAGAAGTCTACAAGAAAATTCACATCAGCATTCCCTTTGCAGATGCCTGGCCTAAATGACTAACTATGCCAAGCTCTTAAAGGAAGTGATGTCAAGAAGACAAAGTTGGATGAGTGTAAGACGGTTAAGCTAACAGAGGAGTGTAGCACCATTCTTCAGAAAAAGCTTCCTCAGAAATTGAAAGATTCAGGCAGCTTCAACATTCCTTGCAATATTGGTGGTATCACATTTGAAAAAGCATTGGTTGACCTTGGAGCTAGCATTAACTTAATGACCTTATCAATGTTCAAAAACTTGGGTCTTGGAGAAATGAAGCCCACAACCCTCACCTTGCAACTAGTGAATAGATCAATTACATACCTCAAGGGCATTATTGAAGATGTGTTGGTGAAGGTCGATAAGTTCATCTTTCTGGTGGACTTTGTGGTGTTTGACATGGAAGAGGATAAGAAAGTATAATTGATTCTTGGAAAACCCTTCTTGGCTACTGGAAGAGTATTGATTGATGTACAAGAAGGGAAGTTGACACGCGGGTTAATGAGGAGAAAGTGGTGTTCAACATACATCAACATGAAAAATCTTTAGAAAAAGCTAACACCTACTATATGGTCCAATCATTTGACGAAGTAAAGGGTAAAAGTTACAAAAGAAGATTGTTCCATGACCCTCTAGAAAAATAAATGGGAACCGACTACTGAAAGATTGCTACACCTACTGCCAAAAGCTATACAAAGANCAACTGACTACTCAAAGATTGCTACAACTGCTGCCAAAAGCTATACAAAGACCAAGGAAGTAGTGGATTTCATTCTAACTCAAGAAGTCAATCCACCTGACAGAGTGAAGAACTATATTGAAGAACCTCTGAAACCTCCCAACATTATGAAATCAATAGTGGTTTCAGAAGTTATACGGGAGTTAAAATTGTTCAACTCCATTGGCCATACCACAGTGAAGAAGAATACAAAGCCAAGGGTGAGGTTTACGAAGAAGAGAGAAGTGCCACCTGACGATCAAACGTAGACACCTCGGTTATGTCAAGCTAATGACATTAAATGAGGGCTTCTTGGGAGGCAACCCATGTTTTTGTTATTTAATTATTTATTTTGTTTTTTTTTTAAATTACAAGATACTTATTTAAGAGTTTGTTTAGGAATCCATCATCCATCGCCCATCTTCCCTTAGATTTTTGAATGATCGAGTTGGTTGTTAGATGTTTGAGCTAAGTACCACATGTTCCACGTATCTCATATCTACAATTTGATTTTTTTTCAGGAACATGACGTTTCGAAACACTCAACCAATATTGACAAGGATAAAATGGGATAAATCTCAAGTTTGGGAGAGAAGTATGACAAACATCCATCAAATCCAGTATCACAAGCACCAAAACGTCATAGGCAACACGGATAATTCAGGAAAGTCTTCCTCACTTTTCTTTAATTTTATATTGGAAACAATGTTTAATTTAAGTTTGTGGGGGGTATTATAAATTATCTAATTGATTGCCTAATTTTTATTTTATTTTGTGTGATTTGTGTGCATTTTTGTTTTTCGAAAAAAAAAAATTAGTAGCAAGTTTGTGTGGGTTGGATAACAGTGTTAGCAATGATGCATATATTTGGATACATGAGTCCGTTGTGAGTTATGAATAAGTTATGTGTTTGAGTTAAAGTCTTACTTATCCTTGCAAAAAATTGTGACATAAATACATGTGAAATGAGTATAACGTTGGACATGAATAGGTCGATTCATAAATGATATGGATGAAATTAGTGACCTTAGAAGTTTGATCCAAACAACCTCCAAACGGAAAAAACATTCGCATCCCATAACCAATTTTAGGATAGTTTGGATAGCGGAACTTTTGTAAGAAAACATGGATGTAGATGTGGATTTCGTGTGTGCTAAAATTTGTGTGGACTGTTGAGATCAATAGGATGAAAATTGGGTGAAAACCTTAAGTTAGGGTCAAATTTTTGAGAATAAGTGTTTAATAAGGGGCATTGCACTGATCATGGTAAAAATAAATAAAAAATGGACGACATAATAATCTCATTGTGAAACATTTATTCGTAGCCTTTATAACTCGAGTGAATAAGTCTGCAGGGGTTTGAAACCTGATGCCCTAAAGTCATCTGACTCGAGAGTCATCGACCTAAAACTCGCTACAAGGGTCATTTAGAAAGCTTAATTGATAGATGTTCACACAAAGGGTGTATATAAAAAATACTTATAACTGAAAAGACAGGTGCATAAAACAGAAGATGCACTATTTACCATGATTAGCCTCGAACATTCATTTTAGAGGATTAAGCCTTTTACAAGAGGTTAGTAACTTAATTGATTTTTGGAGGTTGAATCAGTCAAAAATAGGAGAATTCTCATTTACTGATATGTTGAACTACATTCAGTGACAACTACCCGAACTAGAGAGGCAAATGAGTATCGTTAGCAAACCATAGATTTTACCTTGAAAAAAAAGGAGCGAAAAGAAAATAAGTTTTTGGGCGTATGAATCTCACGAGTGGAGTAAGGAGATAAGATACTTTTAAGGTTGGGAATTGAATAAGCTTATGAATGTACAATGTTGTATTTGGTTTCCCTCACGCACATGTTTTGCATTGGAAAGGTAAAATTTGACTTTGGTACCATGACTTTAAAATAGTTCATCAATTCGATATCGTGTTCTCAACGTTGAGCCATAAAAACAATCTATCCAACTAAATAGTTTATTTGAGTTGTGTGTTGATATGTGTTATTTGTGCGTAGTTAACTATGTTTTGTGTTGTTTTGTGTTGTTTTATGTTTACTCGAGAACAAACAAAGAACTAAGTTTGGGGGGTGTTTGATGAGTGAAATTAACTCTTTAAACAAGTTCCTTTAAATCATAGTTTTTAGTTTGTTCTTGAGTACTTTTGAGTGTTTTGATGCGTGTGTTCGTGTTGTTTTATAGTTAGACAATTTGGATGAAAATGGGGTGATTTGGAGCTTGAAATGGAGATACGATGATTATCATGGAAGGANAAAATGACTGGCACCGCTTCCCCAGAAGAGAAAAAAACTTGTTTTCTTAATTTTTTTTGTCTTGGCCCAACCTCATTCCGTGTTAACATTTTAAGAGGTTATAAATACAAGTTATAAGACATAATTGAAGGGGATGAATGACGGTTTAGAATACGAGGAATGAGAGTCGATCTAGAGCAAAAACAATAAGAGATTGGAGGATAATTCAATCATGAAAGAGTTTTTCTTATCTTTTTCTTCTCTATGTTTTTTAATTCAGAATTTGATATGTTGTTTTTAATTATTATGAACTAATTTTAATATCTAGGGTTTGATGTAACTGATCTTGAGACATGTTTGTATTCTTTTATAGTTAATTCAATTGATTTTTCCATTAATTCATTTGTGTTAATTCTTGCGTATTACTTTCAATTACCTGATCAATACTTGAATGATTTGATGCTTTAAATTTCAGCACTCGAGAGAGGGAAATTTAGAAGTGATCTAAGAATGACACAACCTAGGAAATTATAGGTTTCAAGAGAAAGTGTAATTCCTTTGAGGTTTATTTCATTTAAGAATCTTATACTTATAATTTCTATAGCATTAACTTGGAATAAAGATATTGAGATTAAAATATAGAAATAGATTCTATTCGACACTCGAGATAGGGAATATAATTTAATTTGTGATTCTTGCCTATGAATTCAGGAAAAATTGATAGAAGTGACTAAAGAAGTTGAAAAACATTATTGATAGTGAGGTGAAATCAATCCATAGGCTTTTTCGCATTGATATTCTCCTTTAAATTGTTTTCTTTCCATTTGAATAATCGCACATTTATATTATTTTAGGATAAAAACGTTGAATTGAAATTTGGTTTGTCTAGATAAAGTAAAAGCTAAAATAATTTTAATACTTTGTATGAATTAAATTACAATATCTGTGGGTTCGACACTCCAACTCTATTGCTATATTATAAAACTTGACATCGTACACTTGTGGTATAATTTACGTTATAGAAACGCGTGACAAACATATAACATTAGGGGAGAAAGAAAGTGGTTGGATGTTTTTTTTTTTAAATAAATTATTTCCTCATTATTAGAGTTAAATAATGTTTTAACTTCGGATCAAAGGTAACAAAATAGGAAAGTTTCATTTTCCAATCTTAGAGCACTTATTTTATGAATTTATTTATGCTAATTAAAATATACTCATTTATAGTGTCAATGCCAGACAAATTCAAGGCCCCAAATTTTGCTCAATTACGTGACCAATTTTCCAATATATTTATTGATTTTGCATTTACTAAACAAGCAGCAAATAAAATATTTTAACATGATATTTGGAGTCAAGTTATGGTAAGCTATAAAAAAATAAACATAAAATAAAATAAGTGTATCATTTTATTTATTCCGATTTGAAATTGAATTATATGCAAATTATAATTAACTTTAATTGACTTGTCAATCGGTTAGGACATTCAAGGTATAATTCCCAGTAAAATAATATTAGTCACAATGACGATAAATTAAGCATTAAACATATCGTTAGGCAATATCATATTAAAAAAAATTGGAAAAGAGAAATGTGGCGTTACACAAATATTTTTAAATCGGAATAATTACAAGGACTACTAGACCATATCTCTTCTAGCGTCTTTTTCTCAATAGCAACTGAGAGTACATTAATGAGAAAACAAGTTGTAGTTGTAGTTTTAGCCTAAAATGTCTTGAGCAACCCAACATTTGAATGCATACAACGAACATTTTCCATCAAAGTTCTATTTGTTTGTTCTGCCACACCATTCTGCCATAGAGTTTCGAGCACGTCAAGTGTCTCAAAATCTCTTCTAACTTGCAGAAGCTTTTGAATTCATCTCAACAAAATTCCAACCCGTTATTTGTTTGTAGACATTTTACCTGCTTTCTAGTCCGTTTCTCAATCTTTCTTTTTCGCTCTTTAAAGGTTATAAACACACCTCTCTTCCGTTTCAGGAAGAATACACAAGTCTTTCTAGAAGAATCATCAATCACTATCAATAAATAATAAGCACCTCATTTAGAAGGCACCATTGTCGGTCCCTAAATATCAGAATGGATATACTCAAGTGTTCCCTTCATGTTTGTCTTTTTTTGGTGAATCTAACTCTTTTTTGTTTCCTAAAGACACAATGCTCATAGAACATTAATTTACTGGTCATATGCCCATCAAGTAGTCCTCCCCGCACAATTTTGTTATATCATTCTCACTTATTTGCCCAATCCGCACATGCCAAAATGTTGTAACTTCTTCATCTCCCAAGGAAGAAGTAGTAACTACTACATCCCATGTAATTGTGTAACCCTTCAAAATGTACAATTGTAAGGAGCTTTTATGTCATTTCATAACAACGAGAGCACTTCCGCTCACCTTCAAAACTCCACCTTCAACAATGTATTTATACCCCCATTTGAATCAAGGATCCTCAAATATATGAGATTTCTCTTCAATTCTGGAATGTGCCTTACACCAATAAGTGTTCGAATAGATCCATCAAATATTCTGATCCTGACGTATCAATTCCAGCTATTTTATAAGATGCGTTGTTTCCCATTATTACAGCATCTCTTGAAACTCTCTCATATGTTGTAAACTAACCCTTGTTAGGACACATATGAAACGTATAAGCCAAGTCAATAACCAAGTCTCACAAGGTCTGGAATTACTGTCAAAAATCACAAGAAGTTCTCGTTCTCTTTACCCATCTTTTACAACATCAACTTTTCTTTTATTTTCAGGTTGCTTTCCATTATCTGTAGTAGTAGCAACCATTCTATTTCTATTTTATAATTTGTAGCAATCATCTCTAATGTGTCCATTTTTTTACAAAAGTAAAATACATTTTTCTGTATGTTTGGACCCCGATCTGCCCCTTATACTTCCATCAAAATTCCTCTCTTGGTTCCTTCCACGAACAACCAGCCCTCAACCTGATTTCTAAATCCAACTACAAGATACTTTATCTTTTCCTTTGACAATAAAGTATCATAGACATAATCCATAGTGAGAGTGTCGTGACTATAGAAGACGTATCTCTAAAAATCAAATATGAAGGTGGTAATGAATACAACAACATCAATGCAAGACCTTCATCCTAATACTTAACTTCCAACGTTTCTAAATCAGCCACAATTTTTTAAACATAGATAAATGATTATCTATTAACGTACCTTCAGACATCCGGTGAGAATATAAGCGTTGCTTTAAGTGTAATTTACTGATCAAACTCTTGGTCATACAAAACTGCTCTCATCTCAACTACAACACATCAACTCTCTTCTCCTTTAGAATATTTTGAAGTATATTATTTGATAGATGAAGATGAATTTGTGACACAGCTTTTCGATCTCTACGCTGTTTTTCATCATTCGTCCATGTTGAAGGCATTTTATCAAAGTCTAACAAAGTATCATCTAAATTCGTTGCGCGAGAACAGAGCGCATCTTCACCTACCACAGAGAAAATCCCATTTTGCGATCTAATAATGGTATATCGTAGTTTATCGTTACCATATGAAATAGCAACCTTGCTTTTATTCCAGATTGTTATGAAATCAACAAGATAATTGGTAAGATGAAATAAAACAAACAAACAAACACAATAATATCAAGATTTTACATGGTAACCTAAGACGGGAAAAAAATCACGGCTAGTGGAGAAGTATTTCGTTATAATCAATAATAAATGTTGGTTACACTAGATCTTAATACTCTTAATCTAGATTTAAGGCTCTTTCAATATTTACAAGTCGTGTCTGCTATATACAAAACTAAACATAGAGTTATAAAATGATTGGAGTGCTAAAAACGTGAAACGAACTTGGACCGGTCGACATCACCGCTCAGGCAGCATGCATGCCGGACCCCCGTTTTGAGCGCTCGAGTGCGAGTTGAGCGCTCGAGAGCAAAAATGCATCGAATTTTTCTCCCTGATCCATAATTTGACATCTTCAAGTCTTCTTCAAGTAAAATACCAATACCTAATAGAATTTCAATTATGGTAGTTGTACATTATTGGGTTACATTGTGGATGACATTGCCTCTACGTGGATGAAATCTGGCCATTGATTGAAAAAAATAGTTTTAAAATTAATGTATAAAAAATTGTGACCACACACAATGTCAAACTTGATGTACATGTAGTCAAACTAATAGAATTTAGGTCATATTTCAACAAATACAAAATCACTTCAATATATCCACTTCAATTTCGGTAATTTAAACTAGTGCGGTTCTTGAATCGAGTCGTCATTAAATATAAATTTTAGCCACTGCTTGACAAGTCGTCATTAAATATGAATTTTAGCCACTGCTTGACAACCATTGTTTGTGAAAAATATAATTTTGAATAGTGATTTCTAGGAGAATGTGTAATTAAAACATTGGAAAAAAATTTGGATTACGTGTAGAATATTTTATTATATGAATGTATGGTTGAAATATGTCCGTAGAAAAAAGAATTTGAAAATGATGGTTATCAAACAGGGACTTAAGAATGTGCTTTCAGAAAGTAAATTCTAGAGTCTGTTTGAACCTTTTTTCTAATAAAAATGCATTTTGGAATAATATTTTGATGGAGAATGTATGATTAAAATAAGAAAAGTTTTGAATTCACATGTAATATAATTTTATTGAAGAATGTGTGATTGAAAATAAGAGAGAAAAATCTATTTTGAAAATAATGAGTATCAAACAAATTTATTTCTTAAAAAAGTAACTTTTTGCCCATGTTTGGTAGGAATTAAAATCAGATTTTTAATAGATTTTGATGAAAGTTTGTGAAATATATGATTAAAACGTTGTGAATCACATAAAATATGTGGTTAAAGTTAATTGTTGACTTTTGTTTATATTAAACGTACCAAACATGTGCTCAATTAGAATTTCTCCTAATAGGCCAGCTAGGCAGCTACAAATATTCAATTAAAACCAAAAAGAGGAGATCGTTTTTCTATTAAAGATGAATCATAATAAAAAAGTTTTAGACTCTCAGACCAAATCCCATTTCGTACTTTCTCTACCGCCATTGTGATGGAGAATCTTGAAAGAGACGAGCCACTGACGCCGGCCGGCCGTCTGTTTGTCAGCCCGGTAATGAGCCAAATCATCAACTGTGTCATTGCCGTCGAAAATCCAATAGATATTGAGGCTGTGAGGGCCGAGATAAGCAACTCCATAATGGTCAAACACCCTAGATTTTGCAGCCTTTTGGTCAAAGACTCCTGTGGCCGCGAGCACTGGCGGAGGACGGTGGTCGACGTTGACAGTCACCTCATCATCCGCCATAATACACTCTCCGATGACCCTTTGGTTTCCGACGAAGTGGCGGTGAATGAATACTTGGCCGATCTGTCAGTTTCTTCTCCTCTCGGTACTGATAAACCATTGTGGGAAATCCATCTCCTTATGGCGTATAACTCTGCTGTTTTTCGAGTCCACCACGCTTTGGGAGATGGGATTTCTTTGATGTCCTTGCTTCTGACATGCTGCCGGAGAGCCGATGATCCTGCAACGCGGCCGACCATAGGTGGCATTGGCGCCGGCTCCTCCCCCATGCTTAAGCAGAGGTGGAATTTCTGGACACTATTGAAGGTGGTGTGGTACACTTTGGTGTACGTTTTGGAGTTTATAATGAGGGGTTTGTGGCTGAAAGACAGGAGCACCGCCCTAAGCGGCGGCGCTGGGGTGGAGCTCTGGCCAAGGATGTTGGCCACGGCAAAGTTTCAGCTTGATGACATGAAGACAGTCAAGAGAGCAGTGGCTGACGCTGTAAGATTTCCTAGACCGTTAGATTTAGAACATATATATCAGGACCGTTGGAATTTGCCATCGAATTTTGACTTTCTATTACAAACTATTATGAATTTTCAGACAGAAATCCTAGAATTCAAAACTCAAAATTGAAACGCAAATCTCATTAGAATTTGTTTAGTCAGAGACTTTATAGCCATATGGTAAAACCAGATAATGAATTAGCTTGTTCATATCCGAGCCATGAAAAAGATATGTTCGAGACTTCCATGTCCCCGAAGTTAGGCTAATTGCACTTCTTATACTTGAAAAAGTTAAGGATGACTATATATATGTTTCTTTATTCATATGCAGACCATTAATGATGTTCTTTTCGGGGTAGTGTCGTGCGGGCTTTCAAGGTATTTAGACATCAGATCAACGAAAGGTAAACTTCATTATCATTTTTAGTATCGAAAATTTAAGTTTGGGATATAACTCTGATGTGATGAAAAATCATTCCATTTACTCAATTTATTTGTATTTTCTAGCTTTACGAGAAGGCCTTCGGTTCACAGGAGTTGCTATGGTCAACTTAAGACCACAACCTGGATTGCAGGTCTATACTGTTTCGATTTTGGACTGAAATGCATTTTTCTTGCTTGAAGTGAAATGAGTGATTCATTCATGTCAGGATGTATCCGAGCTGATGAGTAGTGACTCGGAAACACGGTGGGGTAACAAATTCGGGATGCTTCTCTTCCCGGTTCACTATCACAGAGGCGGTTCCAATCCACTCGAGTTTGTTAAAAGAGCCAAAACAATGATAGACAAGAAAAAGCTATCACTGGAGGGTCCCTGCTCGTACAAAATCGGGGACTTTGTCATGTCTTTTTTTGGGGCGAAGGTGAATTGTTGTTTTCTTTTAATTTTAAATCGTAGAACATCTTAACCAGACTCTTGTTTCATGGTGTGTAGGTCGCCAGCATTCTTAATTACAGGATTGTTTGTAATACGACGTTTACTATCTCAAACGTGATTGGACCTCGAGAAGAGATCACGATTGTCAAAAACCCTGTGAAGTACATTAGGGTGAACTCAACCAGCCTACCTCATGTTGAGTTCTGAACTTGTACACTTTTTAATTTTCCATTTAGCAGTAGCGTAAAAAAATGCCTCTACTTATTTTCGGCAAAAAGTTACTTTTACGCGTAGCCAAATATTCTAATGTAACACGAGATGAGAGAGATTTAGTCGTGTTCGTTTTTTGTTGGCTATGCAGGCAATCACATTGCATATGGTGAGTTATGCCGGGAGGGCAGATATGCAAATCCTCGTTGCCAAAGACATAATCCCAGACCCCGAAGTTCTGGCCAAGTGTTTCGAAGATGCCTTGATCGAAATGAAAGTAGCTGCCGAAGTTGCCAGCAGAAGTTGAGGGGGGAACACTCAGAGAGAAGCATCTTGCGTACAAATAAGTATAGAACTGACCCTCTTGCACTCTTCTTTTTGTATGTTCTCTC
The DNA here is from genome assembly GCA_912172775.2 of Fraxinus pennsylvanica. Taxonomy (NCBI): domain Eukaryota; kingdom Viridiplantae; phylum Streptophyta; class Magnoliopsida; order Lamiales; family Oleaceae; genus Fraxinus; species Fraxinus pennsylvanica. The sequence continues at coordinate 4,590,405 of OU503045.2, forward strand.
TCTCTCTCTCTCGTTTAAAATTCGAGTGCACACTGTTACACAAAATCAAGCTTCACCTTTGGTTTTGTTTTTGCTTCCATTGTAAACCGGTGAAGCTGATGAATGATGATTGACGAATAGAAGTAACTAAATTTACTTTTTATTTATACTAGTTAGAGTTAGAACTTACGTTGCACGTTATTTTAAAATGCTTTTTAAGCACTGTGAAAATAATATTTGATCCTTCATTTACTCTTTTAATCTAAATATGAAAGAAATGCAAGTCCACAAAAATAAGTATTAATTATTATACATGTACGTAAATAATGAAATGCATACTTAAATGTGAGTATTAAAATTACAACTAAATGCATAAATGAAGATGAGTGACAAATACAATATTTGAATTAACGTGAATGTTTATTAATTTAGAATAAATACCAAGTAAATGTTAAATCATTTATATTAAATTGATATAATTTAATTTTCAAGTAAGTGAAATTGGATGCTAATTAGTATACATGGACGTGAATAATGAACTACATTTTTGAATTTGAAATTTTAATTAATATTAAGCGATTGCTTGGCCCCAGTTAAATTTATAATGAGAGATGCTACATATACAACATTTGGGTTACAACAATGGATTACATCCTTTCACAAGGAGGTGGAGCCCCGCGATTATTTTAATTGCGGGCTCCACACCCTTTGTGTGAGATTGTCATCCATTGTTGTCATCCAAAGTTGTACAAGCAGAATTATTCATTTATAATACATTTTTCTTTCTTCTTTTTAATGGCAAGTTCTCAAATAAAATAATATTACACATAAATCAAAAACTTTTCATTCTTTTTCAATTACATATTCTAAAAAAATGAGTCATGCTACTTGTATAAAGTTAAACTTATAAAACTGGTTTACAAAATACGTGTCGGCAACATTTTGGCCAATTATTTAAAAAACTATTTTTGAAATCAATTGCATAGATTTTGTCACGTCATTTTGTCAAAACACTTTTGTAACCACCTTTGTACAAGTAGCATAATAAAAAAAAAAATTATTCCAAAAATTATAACATCAAATAATGGGGGCCAAATGGGGCTAATTTAACCCCCGTTTGGTACACATTATTTTGAAATTCATTTTTAACCACACATTATTTAATAAAATAATATTTTTCATTACATGAATAATTTTTCCCAACTTTTTAACCACATTTTCCATCATATCACTATTTAAAATACATTCTTTCATCAATAATATTCATCAAACACACGTGTAAATGTTAATTAATGGAGAATTAATAATAGGGATATGGATTTTATTTAATATTAATTAAATAAATGTGAATGTTAATTAATTATAATATTTATTATAGTTCGCAAATTATAGAAATAATTGAATTGTAGTAGGGTTATAATCGTCTAGAAAATGATTCTTGTCTGCTTTCTTGTCTACCTCATTTTCACCACAAATTCTCACAATAAAATATTTTTCATATAAATTCAAAACTTTTTTCTACTTTTTAACCACACGTTCTCAAAAAATTTACTATTCGAAAACTCATTCTCAATAAAAATGGCTGTCAAACAAGGAGTTATTCACAAGGAAGATACAATTATACAAAAATAAATATAAAGAAAGGTTGAAAGGGAGGGAGAGGTATGGACGTGGAGAGGAGGCCATACACATTCACTTACCAACAAAACCCATGGCCTCTCTCCCTCCCTCTCCCTCTCTCAAAAGCCTTCCACTTTCTTAAAGGATGAACAACATCCTTGACGATCCCCACCTGCCCTACTCTGAGCCTTGGTGAATATGTGAATGATGAAAATCGCAGGTTATGCCTCCAATGGTACAAGGTGGAAGGCTGTTTGTACACTTATACTTATCTAATGGTCAAATGACTCAAATCCATATTTTAGGATTCGAATACTTGACGCAACAGTATCAAGCAAAGTTGGAATTTTTTCACCGTCTCCTTTTACTACTTAAAGATGTGCCCTAGGGACAATCTTCCACTTTCTTAATCTTCAGCTTTCTTATGTACATATATATGGGCACACACCGTTCAAGAGTGCATTTCATATCTCAATCGTCAACCAAGAAAAATCAGATTACCTGTTTATTTAATTGATATTATAATATATTATAAATTATAGATTAATGAATAAAGGTTTTGGGTTATTTCTGGTGAAATAGTTTACTAGTCTGGTTTCTTGTCTGTCCTTTGTCTGCGTTTAATCCACAGGCCACAGCAAAGCCACGACTCTAAAATCAAGCCTGCCAAGTTTCAGCCACATTGAATGCTCAACTGTTAAGATATTGACATCGAAATAAACTGTAATTACATGTCGCTATCGTATGTTTTGATTGTGTTAATATTGTGAGGCGGATTGCACGCCGACAGAGAGGTAAAAGAAATTGTCTTTGATGAGTTCGTTGTCGAATGGATAGAGAAGAAAAATTAGGAAGAAACAGTACACGCAGGTGTGCAGTGTACGTTGGGGTGCTCTAGTTTCGAGAAGAGAAAAGTTGAGGGGGTGAAAAATATTTGGAAAATGTTAAGTGTACATAATAAGTGTACACAATCTTTGACACAATGTGATGTGGCAACAATCCTGTGGTTGATGTGAAAGTGTCAGATTTGAATTAAAGGTTTTGATCAATGCCACTTGTAATTGTGTAAACCATTATGTAAACTATTATGTACATGTAGCATTACTCAAAATATTTTAGGCCCTGATAGTATTTCTTTTCCATGGAATTAGGAATTAGTTTTCCATTTTTCACATTTTTTGCTTGATTGATAAGACAAAATTTTCTTGACAAATGGTTTTCCACCCAACCCCGTTTTTGGTCGTTTTTCTTGGATTTTGAGGAAAAACTTTTTCTAGGCAACTTTCCCCCCCCTTTTTTTTTTTTTTAATTTTTGGTAATAGAAACACATTTTATCCTCAATTGTAACAAATTATATCCATTTAATGGACAATTTTCATGAAAAATAAAACCAAACGAACATAAAAAAATTCAAAATTTCAATATTTTTCAGGTGAAAAATTATATCAATCAAATACAATTAATTGATAATTTTCAGTAAAACAAGTTCTAAGCAAGTCAATTCCTTGAAATTTTATTTTTCTTTCCATCCAAATTCCATTCTCACAATCAAACGGACCCTTAATGGGTTTTCAAACAATTTTTCTTTTGCAGGTGTTGGGAGTTTTGTCGAACGCGTTTAATTATTGTTTTTCTCTTTTTTGGTTTGGTTTGTATTTTGTTTTTCCTTCTTTAGGATTGATTTTTTCGAAAAAAAGTTGCTACCTCTCTAATCTCATCGTGTTTTAGACTTGATGGGACTCTTCCTTTAATTTTGAAACTCTTGTGAATGTGCTGTCAAAGTATCGTATTTAGCCCATAATTAATTCTTACTTGTAAGCCCCTGTTTGGCCCTCTTTATTGTTGATTTTTGAGGGGTTGAAAATTTTTAGAATAGTGATTGATGGGGGATGTGTGGTTGAAAAATTTTAGATTTGTGTGTATTATTATTTTATTTGATAAATATATGGTTGAGATGAAGAGAAAGAAAAAATTAATGTAATGTAATGTAATTGAATGTAATGGGGGCCAAATAGGGGCTAACCGTTCGTTTGAGCCCCATTTTCTTCAAGTTTTCATTCTCATTATTTACTTTTTCTGGGCCGCACAACAAATATTTTCAACCAGTTGTGCCAGAGATTTTTGGGTGAGTGACCGTTGAAAATTGGTTAGACTAATATACCCAATTTGTCATCTATTATTTACGAAAATACCTACTATTATTATCCACACTTTCAAATTTCCTTTACAATTAAAAAAGGGTAGATTCGGGATAAAAAAATTTGTCTGCCAAATTCTGAAAAATCGTATGAAGTCAGGCAAATAATCAGTCCAACCAACTGTTGAAGCAGTCCAAAAATCGAGAAAAATGAGAAAAAAATGGGGAAAAAATGGGGCTCAAACGGGGGCTAAGTTTTAACCACACGTTCTGTAAAAAAAAACTAATTTTCACAAAATCAATTTCCAAACCCCCCCCCCACCCCCCCCACCCCCAAAAAAAAAAAGGGGGAAAAACTACTTTTAAATTAATGTACCAGAATGTCCGAAATTATTGTCAATTGGACCACACTTTGTTTAAACTTAATTTCAACTTTGAACCTTATTAATTAAATTTTATAAAATTAATGACACACAACGAATCATGTCCCACCACGTACGCTTTTATCCTACGCCGACCTGCTTTAGACAATTTTGGTTTCCGAAATCCATTAAATTACCTTTCAAACCTACACCACCCAATAACTCACAACTGATGCTAAGCCCCCGTTTGGGGCATTTTTTTTGATAAAAAATGAATTTTTACTGTTGATGTGATGGAGAATATGTCGTTGAAAAAGAAGGAAAAATTATTGATGTGATGAAAAATATTATTTTATTAAAGATTTTGTGGTTAAAAATGACTAGAAGGATGAGAATGAAAAATATAATATGGCTCAAGCAGGCCTAAGGTTAATCTTGTCATTTACTTACCGTATCTAGTCTCCGTCCCCGTAACGCAACCGTGTGGACTTTTCCAAAGTTGCACTATGTCCCCAATGTATTTCCTTAGAAGTAGTTGGTCCACAATGTCTTAAAAAGAGCAATTTAGTGTCCTTTTTTTTGTTGCTATTGTTCGATGACAATGGTTGAAATCCTCTTTAATTACACCATGAAAACTAATGTTATTAAAAACTTATACCTAGTCCAATTCAAAAAAAAAAAAAAAATTAGGAACCAAATTGGGTAGAAGTATACGTTCACCTGAAAAATGGAAAAATAATTGGTCCGTGGGAACTCATGTCCATAAGTTGGACATGATAGAGTTGCATATCAATTTACACAAATTTGGATTGTTAGTATTACTAGGGACTAATTCTGTAATAAAGGCCTCTCTAATCATAAAAAATGGTAGGTGTCCATGGACGATCATTTCGGTTCGACTTCCATAAAGCAATTTTCGGAGGAGTCGATAGTTGGGTACTAAATCCATTTGAACCTGAGGAACACGCAATGTTTGGTGGAGTTTGGTGAATCAACTGGTTGCTCGTCTAATTGAAGTATTTAGCCACTCTTTTGTTACTTACACCTTTGAAATACTCCGAAAGGGAATTTTCTTTGCTCCCGCAATCATCACTTTATGCCAAGCCAACTCCACTTCTGTGATAAGTCGTGGAATTAGATCACGGAAAATCTCTATAGGAACTAGCTTCTAGAAATAAGAATGATAAAATATTGGAGACTAACTTGCTCCTTTTTTAAAAAATTGATGACCAACTTGTTACTACAGAAGTACCTCGAGATCCATCTGTGAAAGTCTACCTAAATAAATAACCAATCCTTTGAATCAAATTCCTAACCCCGCACAACCCCACCTCCACTGTCACCGGCCCCAAATAGAACCATCGACCAAACCCTAGAGAGCGGATTAGAAAATTCCACCGGCAATTTCCAGCTGCTCGATGGAGATCGGACCGGAGGCGGAGGCTGCATCGGCGTCCTCCTCTTCCGCGGTGCCATTGAAGTCCAATTCAACATCATCGGTGGCTTCTTCGCCGGGTTCAAAGAGCTATAATGATATAAACAATAGTGGTAAGTACGATTTTCTGGATGACGATGAGGAGGGAGATGTTTGCCGGATCTGCCGGAACCCAGGTGATGCTGATAATCCGTTGAGATATCCTTGCGCTTGCAGCGGCAGCATAAAATTTGTACACCAGGATTGCTTACTTCAGTGGCTGAATCACAGTAACGCCCGCCAATGCGAGGTCTGTTTGTTGATGTTTAGTAAGCTATTTTTGTGTTATTAGATATCGGATGTGAATTGTGGTAATTTTGTGAAAATTTGTCGTTTGGTTAGTATGTGTTTAAGGTCAGTGTATGATTTTTTTGATGGATTGAAATCTTTTAGTCCTTCACCAAATGGAAATGGGACGAACTGGACAGTAAGAAATTTTAGACAAAATGGATGACCTTTTTTTTAGTTTGAGTAAGAACTGTGTGTACAAGGAAAAATGGCAATGGCCAATCTTCCCAATCTGAGCGTGAGTTTATGTCGTATATCTAGGTTATTAGAACGATAGGCACAGATAATACGTAACATGGGATAGATGTAACATACGATGCAATGCATAATTAGAAATGATTTGTCCCAGTTTTCACTTTGATTATCAATGCTATTGTAGATTGTTCTTAGGGTGTTGCTGTGATTAGAAAGATGGACTCCAGAAAGGGGTCAGAAGTCCTATATGCTAGGAAGATTGTCCAGTGGAGAGATAAAAGCACCATCTAACCTATGGGAAATAGAAATTTAGGTGTTCGAGTTTCTGATAACTTCTTCAAAATGCTCTGCAAACCTTACCATCGTCATATTACTATCAGGATATTGAAATAATAACTGATACCAATATATTTGTACTATGGTATTGTTTAAGCAAAACTATATATATCAACCTTTCCCAAGAAATATATATTGAAGAATTGAACTGCGAATTCCAGAGTATAAGGTATGAATTTGGATAATAAATAGTGCTGGATTTCTGTTCAAGTACATCACATCATTTTTGGTAGGTTTCTATCTATAGATATTTCTATTTTTATTCTCTCCAGTTTGTGCTTGATAGAGAACCATAGTGAGATTTTCCCTTACTTATTCCTTAGTTACATATAATACAGGTCTGCAAACATCCATTTTCGTTCTCTCCAGTTTATGCTGAAAATGCTCCGGCAAGGCTTCCTTTTGAGGAATTTGTTGTCGGAATAGCTATGAAGGCCTGCCATGTTATGCAGTTCTTTTTGCGCCTCAGTTTCGTACTTTCAGTTTGGCTTCTCATTATTCCTTTTATTACCTTTTGGATATGGCGACTGGCATTTGTTAGAAGTTTTGGCGAAGCACAGAGATTATTTTTGAGTCACTTATCTACAATAGTCATTCTGACTGATTGTCTGCATGGATTTCTGCTCTCTGCAAGCATTGTATTCATATTTCTTGGGGCAACTTCTCTAAGAGATTACTTCAGGCATTTACGAGAACTTGGAGGACAGGATGTCGACAGAGAAGATGAAGGTGACAGAAATGGAGCTCGTGCTGCAAGAAGGCATGCTGCTCAAGTCAATAGAAATATTGTTGGTGATGGGAATGGTGATGATAATGCTGGAGCACAAGGAATTGCAGGAGCTGGTCAGATAATACGCAGGAATGCAGAAAATGTTGCTGCTCAGTGGGAGATGCAGGCTGCTCGTCTTGAGGCTCGTGTTGAACAGATGTTTGATGGCTTGGATGATGCTGATGGTGCAGAGGATGTACCTTTTGATGAACTGGTTGGCATGCAGGGACCTGTATTCCATTTGGTTGAAAATGCATTCACAGTGAGTTCATATGTTCCATAGTTTCCTTATTTCTTTTGGTGCCTGATTAGAATGGGATTTTAATTTTGTTTTTTGAATCATTATTATTACATGGAATGCTATTTATCATGTGCCTGATATTATATTGCCCTAGTTAGCATGAAACTTAGTTGTGTTGTTAACTTGTATTACCATGTTTGAAACCTAAAGTTGTTCTGATATGGATGGCTACTTTTGCTTACTAGATTTCAACTCATCTAATTTGCACTTGCTGTAATCTGCAGCAATGAATTTCTTAAAACCTTGCAACACGTAGTGATATAATTTTCAAGTGTAGTCTGCTTATTTTTTTTCTCATGAAGAATTTTATTGGATTTAGTTTCATGAGACCATCCTAGGTGGGTTGGGTGGACTGACAGGTTAGCATGTCGATTTTACAGTTAGTAGTTCACTGAGAGGGTGATTTACATACACGGATGTAGTAGCTTTTAACAATCAAACTCATTATATGACTGACTGTAGTTACTGGTTTATGCATTCCAATTTTCTAAAAATTTGTTACCCATGGAATTCTTCTCTCTCTTACCGTTTTCTTGAGAAAGTGATCACTAGAAGCAATCACTTGGGGTATTAGACTATGCCTCCAATAAGTTTAATTTTGTCATCAATCAATAAACCAGATGTGAAATGGAAAGACAGTCTTTTTTTTTTTTGGTAAAGCGGCATGGTTTCTACAGCCATGGGTGGAATTAATTGGTCTATCATTCAAAAATTTATTTTCCATACCTGGTGAAAAGATGCATTTACATCGTCTCCATGCTTGGATGTCAGTGGAATCATTACTTGAATTGCATGTAAACGTTGATTTATTAATTGTTTTTCAAAATCAGCAAGCTTGTCTAATGTATTTTGCCTTATATATGCAATGGATTTTTTTGTTGCTAAACTTCCTCCTCTTTTTTGCAGGTTCTAGCGAGCAATATGATTTTCCTTGGAGTTGTGATCTTTGTGCCTTTCTCATTAGGACGTGTTATACTCTACTATTTATCCTGGATTTTGTCTTCTGCTACTGGTCCTGTATTATCTTCTGTCATGCCACTTACGGAATCGGCGCTGGCCTTGAAGAATGCAGTGACTGCAGTTATGAATTTGACGTCTGATAACCAGGAAGATAGTTTGCTTGGACAGGTAAGTGAGATGCTGAAAGTAAATGTAACAGGAAATAATGAAGTATCTGGCAACCTAAGCTCAGCTATTGCAAACGATATCTTGAAAGTGCAATCTGCTGGGGTTTCACGGCTTTCTGATGTGACTACTCTTGCTGCTGGCTACATGTTCATATTCTCGTTGGTCATTTTCTATGTTGGAATTGTTGCCGTAATACGGTATACTAAAGGAGAGCCTTTGACCATGGGAAGGTTCTATGGCATTGCTTCAATTGCAGAAACTATTCCATCCCTCTTCAGGCAGTTTGCTGCTGCAATGAGACATTTAATGACTATGGTTAAGGTTGCTTTCCTTCTTGTTATTGAACTTGGGGTTTTTCCTTTGATGTGCGGATGGTGGCTGGATGTTTGTACTATTAGGATGTTTGGGAAGACAATTTCGCAAAGAGTTGAATTTTTCTCAGTCTCGCCACTGGCAAGTTTTTTGGTTCATTGGGTTGTTGGAATTGTCTACATGCTGCAAACCAGTATATTTGTCAGCCTTCTTCGAGGGGTATTCACCGTGCCTAACATTACATCTACTCGTATTTTCTAAGAGTTCTATGTTACCTACCACTAACACCATATATATTTCTTTATAGGTTCTACGCAGTGGAGTTCTATATTTTCTTCGTGATCCAGCTGATCCTAATTACAATCCATTCCGTGATCTGATTGATGATCCTGTACACAAGCATGCTCGTAGAGTTCTGTTGTCTATAGCTGTTTATGGGAGTTTGATAGTGATGTTAGTATTTTTACCAGTTAAACTTGCAATGCGAATGGCTCCCTCCATTTTTCCACTAGATATTTCGTAAGATCGCTCTCCACATCCTTTTCAGAAAATATCGTTTTCTTGTCTGTTACATTTTCTGATTTACATGAAATATCTTTCTATTAACCTACACATAAATGCTTCTCTTGCAGAGTGTCTGATCCATTTACTGAAATTCCTGCTGACATGCTTCTCTTCCAAATATGCATTCCTTTTGCTATTGAGCATTTTAAGCTGCGGAGTACTATCAGATCCCTTCTGCGCTATTGGTTTGTAGCTGTGGGCTGGGCACTTGGTTTAACGGACTTTTTACTCCCAAAACCAGAGGACAATGGTGGCCAAGAAAATGTAAATCAGAATCCAAGGAGAGGACATGCACAGTTTGGCGCAGAGGAACAAGCCATATTACTAGCCTCACAGGCAGTAATAGGTGGCATGGAGGAGCCGGCTGATCAAGAGTAAGTTGCAATGAGAATAATTATTTATTAGCATTTAGTGTGGGAGTTTTTTCTGTGAACTATTTGTTCCCTTAGATTTTAGCCTGTTTGTCCATCTCTCCATCAATTCAGTTTGGTATGTGCACTTAACTAGTTCTCATATCTGTGATTTAAAGTTTGCACTTTTGATTTTTACTCAATGACCACCCATAAACAAGCCATTGTTTTTTCTTCAATCATGCGGATGCCATCTTTTGGTAACAACCATACCTAATAGATACGATGCACTGATCAATTTTTCAGAATAGTACTGATAATAAGACTGACATGTTGATTAAATTCTTTAAAAAATTTCATTTATATAGTGTACCTATTTGTTATATTATAATAACTTTTTGATAAAACTTTACATTACTATTGTCGAAGAAAGAAAAATGACTGGTAGTGTTCGAGAGTGTCGGTGTTCGACCCGTCACTGTAGTTGAAGTGTCCTTGCAACATGGCTTGATAGTAGTGATGTACATACATGCACTCAAGAAAATTTTAGCACATACAGTCTGACCAATCCTGCATACTCAGGTGTCATTAACTTACTTATAGGGCATCCTCAAATGTTGTTTAGATTTTTTCTTTTCTAATTGATCCATACACCTTTAGTTGTGGTCAGCCTTTGTTAGACTGGCAATGCTTTTCCATAGAGTTATTGTGTTCTTCTACGAGCATCTTATATATGTCTGTTTCAATCTTTTAGAAGGCAGAGGTTTGTACTTCGCATTGTGCTGCTGTTATTGGTAGCTTGGATGACGCTACTTGTTTTCAACTCTGCATTGATAGTTGTGCCCATTTCACTTGGGCGGACGCTCTTCAATGCCCTTCCACTCCTTCCAGTAAGCCATGGCATCAAGTGCAACGGTAATTCAATTTATTAAGTTGGTTAGTTATGCCCTTATTTCAACTTGATAATGAGAATCAAGCCATAGTCTTCACTTTTCCTTTACTTTCTTCTTTAGATTCATATGCTTTTGTCATTGGAAGCTATGCCATTTGGACTGCCTTGGCTGGAGCAAGATATTTTATTGACCATATTCGGACAAGGAGAACTACAGTTTTGCTTGGCCAGGTTTGGAAATGGTGTGGCATCATTCTCAAGAGTTCTGCACTGTTGTCAATATGGGTAAGAATGGGTAGTCTTGGTTATATTTCAATAAAATTGCAGAGGCTTTTAATTTTAACTCGTATTACCTTTGTGCTGCAGATTTTTGTCATTCCTGTGTTAATCGGACTTCTGTTTGAACTTCTGGTAATCGTGCCTATGCGGGTTCCTGTGGATGAAAGTCCAGTTTTCCTTTTGTATCAGGATTGGGCCCTCGGACTAATCTTTTTAAAGATCTGGACAAGAGTGGTTAGTTTTCTCTCTATTTGTCTGTTCGTTGGGTGGGGGGGTGGGGGGGTTCAGTAACTGTTTAACTTCATGGGTGGGTTCCTTTTGTCATTGTTTTTATGATAGCTTTAGAATGACCCATTGATGTAGTAATGAATATTCACATGGCAATGGATGCACGGACATCAATGCTTCAACTTCTTGATATAATGAAGATTTTAATTTTTGATTGTTTGTACAGGTTATGTTGGGCAACATGATGCCACTGGTGGATGAAAGCTGGCGTATAAAATTTGAAAGGGTGAGGGAAGATGGCTTCTTTAGATTGCAAGGTCTTTGGGTGCTGCGTGAGATTGTTTTCCCAATCGTTATGAAGCTGCTTACTTTATTATGTGTTCCCTATGTTTTAGCAAGAGGCGTGTTTCCGGTATTTGGGTACCCGTTAGTGGTGAACTCAGCTGTCTATCGATTTGCCTGGTTGGGGTGCCTTAGCTTTAGTCTGCTGTTCATCTGTGCCAAGCGGTTCCATGTCTGGTTCACCAACCTCCACAATTCTATACGCGATGACCGGTATTTGATTGGTCGTAGACTCCACAATTATGGGGATAACTTAGACGAGAAGCAAACCGGTCCTCATGTTGTCCTAGAGGATCAAAGTTCAAATGCAAGTGATATTGGCATGATTCAGCAGAATCAGGAAGCTGCAGATATAGGGATGAGGCAGAGGCATATTGTTCGTCCGGATGCTTAAGAAGTACACTAAACAACTGGTGTACTAAGTGAGTCGTTGAATGAGACATTATGATACGAGGTTCTGAGGGTGTTATGGCCTTGAGTTTTGTGAATATAACTTTTTAGAGTTTCTTTACGTGGTAGAAACTAGTGAGATATGGTTTGTAGATAGCTTATATATTTTAACATGCGATTGTGTGATCGAAGGGTTAACTTAGTGCTATTAACTTAACAATAACAAAAAAAATTGTAAATTATGTTACTTGTGAATAACTGATCGTGCAATAAGATTTCTTACAGTTGTAATCTTTATTGGAGCTTGAAATTCAATATCGTGACGATTGATGCTCAATTTTGACCGTATGATTATGATAATCTGTGATTTGCTTGCGGTCACAAAGGAAATTTAGCCAACTACTTTAATTATCGAGGAAATGAGGAATGTTAAAGAGAGTTCCTTTCATTTTTGATACGGTACAGATTAAAGATGTTTTCTATTTGGTCTCGCCATTCTTGAGTCTTGACGAAAAAAGGAATGGAGTAAGGGATACCCGCTCCTCCTCT
>OU503045.2:4749546-4782895 GCA_912172775.2 Fraxinus pennsylvanica
CTCCCAACACCACCAAAATATGGAAATCACCACCACTCCAACAACAAAAATCAAAACCAACACCCCACCACCACAACTAGATCCACCACCACCTGTAACACCACTGTCATAACCTGTACCCCCACCCCCGCGACACATCACTGCACAAACATCACAACAGCACCAATAACCAGCAAAATGTCTCCCCATCGCCAAGGTCCCTGGAGACCCTACCACCACCATCCTCACCGCTATCGCTGCCGCCATATCCGATACCAAAACCACAAGCACAACCGATCTACTCACCCCACCACCACTGTCCAATCACCTCCACCACCTAAGCGGAATAGTCATCATGACCAAAACTAACACTAACAAGGCTGTGCCAGTTCCATTTTCGTCGCCCAACTCAACACCAAAACCACAGACACCACCTATCTACTTACCCCGCCACCAATTTTCTCCCCACCACCACCTGTCCAGTCACCTTCACCACCTAATCAGAGAAATCGTCGAAGAAGATCGTCGTGAGAGTATTGAGAGCGAGAGAGAAACAAGTGATGGAGATTAAAATTGAGATGGGTGGGTGGGGTTGTGTTAGGCGAATATGTAGATTATTTTAATTATAACTTGATTTATGAAAAAATAAACTTAAAATCTGATTAATGAAGTGTAAACTTTAAAAATAGAAGTATGTGTAATTTCCTCTTCTTTTTTACCAAATATTTTTTCATAATCCGAATCAAATTTGTCAACCCAGCCCAACAAAGAAGCGACCCGGTTTCTGCCTACGGCCTACCTTCTTCGAATCAAATATCAAAGATTACAAGAAAATCGCAGGAAAATAGGAGGGAACCGGGAGAAGATTACAGAAAAGGGAAGCCTGAAATTGTGAAATTGAGACCTTCGAATAATTCAGAAGAAAAATATTAATTAATCACAGAAGAAGAAGAAGAAAGAAGAATTACAGATGCTGCCAACTTCATCATCAACAAAAGCCCGATCGGGTTCTCATGCGGCCCGACCCAACACTTTCCTCCCTCAGTATATCCGCAAAATAGTCAAGGTTCCTCTTCGTCCACCTATTGCACACATGATTTCCCGCTATAAATGTAAAGACGTTAATCGTGTTTATTTTAATTTTGCTGGAGGAGTATAGATCTGATCTTGATCTTGAAAGTAAATTATTTAGCTAAATTTTTAGGATTCGAATCTAATTACACTTAAACAGCACGATTCATATCATGCATTTGGGGGTGAATGAGGAATTATAGCCCGGTTAAGTATTGTGGTTATTGGGCTTGTTTATGGTGAAGGATGGGGAATTGGTTCGGTAGGAAGGGGGATAAATGATGAAAGCTTATTTTATTATGTCAATTTTTGTTTTTTAATCTCAGGGATTTGAAATGTTAAATACTGGGAATGTTAAAAATCATTTTTCTTCAAATTCATTTTCATCCGCAGAATAATTTTGCACCAAAATCCAAACATTTTTCTCTACTTCTAACCACACATTCTCCAAAAAAAAAAAAAATACTATTACAAGTGTGAAGCGTGAATTTTTTTTCTAGAGTCTAAGCATTATTCTGGGTGGATAAATTTGGGTAAATTGAACTATATTCTGTTTGTTTGCCCTTTTAGCTGAATAATGAGAGGTGAGCTGTATATTTCAATGAACAAAGTGCTCACTTTGATGCACTTCAATTCTATAATGTCAATTTTTGTTTTTTAATCTCAGGGATTTGAAATGTTAAATACTGGGAATGTTAAAAATCATTTTTCTTCAAAGTCATTTTCATCCACACATTCTCTCAATAAAAAAATTTTGCACTTAAATCCAAACCTTTTTCCTTTTTCCCTACTTCTAACTACACGTTATCCAAAAAAATTACTATTACAAATGGGAAGTGTGATTTTTTTTTGCTAGAGTCTAAGCAATATTTTGGGTGGATAAATTTGGGTAAATTGAACTACATTCTGTTTGTTTTCCGTTTTAGAGGTGAGCTGTATATTTCAATGAACAAAGTGCTTACTTTGATGCACTTCAATTCTGCTAATCAAAAAGTGGGTTCACCCTGTTCTGCAACCTAGTATACATTAATGTTTTATGTGGTACCATAGGGGAGAATTGAGCTGTTGAACATGTTGTAGATTTGTAACCTTTGCTAATCTGGTTAGTTGTATGTTGGTCAATTATGAACTTGCAGAAGAATGTTCAAGAGCTTCTACTTATGCTTTTATGAGCTGTTCAATGGTTTTTTCATTGTGTGTTTATACAGTTCCTTCTATTATCTTAATTTTCCTCGAGTGATATCCATTTTTTATGGTTCATTGCAGTGGCAACAAATGGACATTGAATATACTTTCTGGCAAATGCTTCTCCTTTGCACATCTCCAAAAATAGTGTATGTGTCCAGGCTCTATGGGCAGTTTTAGTTATATGTGTCCAGGCTCTATGGGCAGTTTTAGTTATCTAAATAATTACAACTGCTATGTGGTAGCTTTTAAAATTTAATTCTGATAAGCTTCTCAAGCCTTATAATGGTTGCTATATTGTGAGTCTGATCGAGATATTTTGATACTAGTGAAGTAGTATTTGGCACTTCTGAACCCATGGACCTTGTTCCTACATGACATTGATCCTATTTAATTGTTTGAATTTAAGCCAGTTGTTTAATATTTTATCCTGTGAAAACATTATGGGATACACACGGAAGATTGAAATATTTGTAAAACGAATACTGGATTTGAAGGAGCTGAAATTTGAATTAAAAATGTCAAGTATTACCTATAAAATGTGTGATGGTTTGCATGGTACTTCCAATATTGTCTGCATGCATTATTAGGGCAGTTCAGTGATATCCAATAGTGAGAGATGACGTGCAATTGAATAAACTATTTCCCTTGCACACCTCATGTTTTGCTCCTCATATAAGGTTATAGAACAAACAAGTTATTGATAATTTAAAATTTATAGTTATAACATTGTGCCATCATTTTAAGCTTTTTAAAGGCCTTTTAGACTCACATTACCATTTTTTGGAGGCATGTTTTGCTTTGTGTTGTTATCATCTAAGAAACAAAGTTTTTCGCATAAGAGAGCATTTAGTAAAATTTTTTGAGTCTTACTGAGCAGATTCATATTGATTTCATACTTCTCTCATTAACTAATTGTTTTCGCTTAACCAACAATATTTCTTCTCCTGCCCCTGTAATGTTACAGTACAATGTAGGAAAGGGCTATTTGCTGTATTTGGCATACATTATTTGAGCTGGTTATAAGTTATGGACTAAATAATCTACACTCAAGAAAGATTGAGACTCTTTTAATGCTATATTTATATTTTTTAAGCTGATATGTATTATAATGAATAAGTTGGTCCATGATTAATTTCCTCTTGGCCCTAACTACTTTTATATTATTCTAATGATATGTTGTGGTGTACTATGTACTAAAAGTTTGATGACAAAAGTTATGTTGCTTGAAACAGAACTAATTCTGGGATGTGAATGAAAAATTTTGGTTCTGGAAAAAGTAAGTTGGTTGTATTATTGAGTTTTTGATTATGTTTTTTTCTCTATGTTGCATGCAAATATTTACAACGGATGCAGATATCAACACACCAAATACCACAAGCGTAAGTCTGCTTCTTTTATCTCTTTTGCTCCAGCTATTTGCTTAGATTGATCCTTCCCTTCTGCCAAAATTTTATGTTGTCCTTGATCAAATTCACCAACCATGCATTTTTGTTATATCATTGTGTCAAATATTTATGTCTCAGAGAATCATTGCAAGTCTAATATGATAAAATATAGATTTTCTGAATAAATCCTATAAATTGATATGGTACAAATAAATGTTAACTATACAAAACCTTTTTATGACTAAAGAAATATTGTTCTATAGCATGTCATAGTTCCGTTAATTTGACCTATGTTGTGAAGTTCTTGATCTTGCAATTGCAATATATGAGCACAGCTGAAAACAATGTAGTTTGTCAAAATTTCAAAATTTGCTCGATCAAATTATGCTCCAGTTTTGGCCTTTGTATCATTGACATCCAGAATAACTTTAGATAGAATGTGGTCCATCTCTCTTGAAATCGAGAGGTGGCTGATAAGGTAGCCCTTGTGGCTATCCTTTAAATTTTATCTTCAGTCCTTAATCAAATGCATGCAACAGCTTTCTTTCAAGTGGAGAAAGTCCAGTTATGGTATAGGATTCTGGTTCTGTATGATCTCTTTATTAAATGCTTTAATTGTTTCAGGTACAGGTTCTATTCCATGAGGCTGTTGAGAGTTTTTTGCTTTCTTAGTGTAAATGTAATATGCACCTTTGCGCCTTTTAAATAGATTTAAATTACTAAACGTATCTACCTTTCGTGTAGAATTTAACTTAAAAGTTAACTAAGTGAATGTGAAATAAATTTTATTCTATAATGTTTGCTCAAGATATCCACACACATAGGGTCATATGAAATCTGTTGGAGCCAGTAGTTTCTTTTCCCTGTGACCAAACCAAGTATGCTTATCAGTCCCGACTTATGCTTGCACTCTCATCTCAGGGATGAATGCATCTCATGTTTCCTTTTCAAACTTCACGAGACATCAGTTGCTAGGCTAGTTTGTGTATTTGCCATTTGTCAATACAACTGCAGTATAGCATGACTATGCGCGTAGATGAACCTGTCCTCTTTACCGTTTGATGCTTTTGCTGCTGATGAAGGATTTCAATGTTATGTCAATTGATATTTGTCATTTGCTTTTCTAGTTAGTGCATGATTGACGTAGTTTTCTTTGTGCTAATTTCATCCTTCCTTTTTTACTTCTTTTAGAATATTTTGATGGTTATTTTGCTCTGATTCTGAATGTAAATCTAAGACATGGAACATGTAATTTGCTAGATTTAACTAGTATCGTTTTGGTTCTAGCTGTTTAGTAACATTTTGATTGCAGAAACGAAGAACCAATGGGCACGTGATGACCCTGCATTTGTTGTAGTATGCAGTCTTCTTTTAACAATATCTACAATAGCTTATTGTGCCGCGTAAGTGTCTTTTAATTCATTTTACTGCTTATTTGCGTGGTTTGATTTGACAGAACTTGTAGAAATCTCTTTATGCAGATTTGGATGGTTTATATTAAGAGATATATTTGCTTTTCATGATGGGCAAATTCTTTTCTCCATTTGAAGCCAAGTTTCTGTGGTGTTTTATATCTAAATTGTCCAAATTTTCATTGTCTCCTATTAGTTATCTTGTACGCTGATACTTATCCCCTCTGTATTTTGCTATCTGCCTTTGTTTCAGCTATGATCACAGTGCTGGACATGCTGCTTTTGTGGTTATTTCAGTATTGCTTTTCCACTTCTTCTTAGCAGGGGCACTTGTGGCAGCATTTTGTTGGTAAGGATCTTTACCTTATGATGGCAAAGTCTTTAACATTCAAAGTCTTAGGTATTATTTCAATCTGGCCTACATGCCAGTATTCTTCTCTAGGCCAGTGTTCTAAATTTGTTAATGTGGTATTAGAGTCCATTTTAGATGTTTATCTTATTGAAATGAGAGATGACCATCTCACTGATCACTAGGATTTAAAAACAATATTTTTGTATTTATATGGGATTAAGTTGAGTATCACTCGATGACTCGAGAAATATTTTTAGCAATTTTATGGAGGACAAGGTTGCATAATGGAAAATTTATTTGGTGAATTTCATGCAGGTTCGTTACTAACAATTATCTACGAGAAGAAGTCCCAGACAGTCACGTGGTGGAGCAACGGGTAGAATGGTAAGATGGTTGATGCAGCTGCTTATCTAAATAGGTATTAGTTGCCTTACAGAACTGGGGTTTCTTTGCTAACTCATTTTTCATCCCTAACTCTGTGAAGGTTGTATGCTTTTGATGTACACTGCAATTCTTTCTTCCCCATGTTTGTGCTTCTTTATGGTTAGTATATCGTTAAAATGCAGTCCTTATTTTATAGTTTTTATTTTTTAATTTAAACATACACTAAACTTCTATTCACGCGTTTTTCTTCGAAACAGTTGTACATTATTTTCTGTCCCCTCTTCTGGTAGCTCATGGTTTTGTTCCTGTTTTGCTATCGAATCTGCTCTTCATGGCAGCCATTTCCTACTATCATTACCTCAATTTTCTAGGCTATGATGGTAAGATGAGTTTTACTGGAAAAAGTTTTATTCAATGATATTCTAAAGACCTATATTCACAGAAAATTGAGAAGGATGCGAGAAAGGGGCTCGTGTTCAGAAGAAAACTTTTATTGTCAAAATTTACTGATAATCTCGTCTGTCATGCAGTATTGCCATTTTTGGAGAGAACCACTTTTTTTCTGTATCCAATTGGTGTTGCCATTGTTCTATCTCCTATCTGTAAGTATTTCACCACACGTGTGTTATACAATGTCTATCATTGCCATGTAGAAACATCTTATTTCTTTCTTGCAGTGATTTTGAGCGGCTTCAACCCATCAAGATACTTTATGAACATGTACTTTAGTCGATTGCTATAGATGCAGCTAGCAGGCTTCTGTTGTACAAGGAAGAAGACCAGAGTGAGCCAGGCGAGATTCAGTCTGTCTGTGAGGCCTTTCGCTGACCGACAACGAGTTAGTCTTGCCTATTGAGAAATTAGATTAGTGAAATTGTTACATATTGATTTTGCTTCTTATTTCTGTCATCTGCTTGTGATGAATATTAGTGAAATGCTGCTGCTATTGAAATGATAGCGATGTATAGTTGCTGACATCTTAAAATTTATTGAGTCGAATATGAAATGCATGCAGATTAACAGCCGTGTGCTACCATGTTTCTTGAGATTAGAGAAAATTTCCAAATCACACCTACCATAAAACTGATCTGAGTCAAAGATTAAGACTTACCTTGCATCATTTCATGTTTGGTATCTTTCGTTATCAAACCCCATCAATTTATATATAGCGGACACTCTTCAAGAAAGAGTCTAGCTGCCAATGAGGCCACGTAGTGGTAGCTTAAATAGTTATATTATTTGTATTTATATTATTTTTTATTACTATAAGGGTAGAATCATAGTTTACTTGTTTGGTTAGGATAATTTAGCCATTTTACTTATTAGACTATTAAACCTCCTGCATACTTTTACATAATTTTGCTCATTTTGATTGTATGTATGAAACCCTAGCTGATTTTGCTCTCTTCGCTTTTATCTGGCTCACATTCACAAAATCCAGACTTAGAAGACTAGCCTTGTGAAATCACTCAAATCGAAAATTTGGATCACCGTGAACATTGTTTTGTGTCTAAGACTTGGAATTTCATCTTAAAAGTCAACCTGTTTAAGAGTAGCAACTCAAATCCTTATACGTAAAATGTTGGCTCGTTTGAGCAGACCAATCTTGAAATTTGCGTGCTCACTTTTTGAGTCTTGATCAGATCGAATTGTTAGTTTGAGCTTAATAGACTCTGATATCATGTTAATACTTGTGATTTCATTTTAAACGGTCAACATTTTTAAGTAACATAAATTATTATATGTGGATCTATAATTTTGTATTTATTCGATTTGAAGAACATTTTGAAAGCTATCAGTGACATCAGACATGTAACAACTCTTAACCATGTCCCACCAGTAGCAGTCACAGGAGGCCGGGGGTCGAGGTCACCCCGCAACTTTTTATTTTTTTTGAAGAAAATTATGTAGAAATTTTGATTTTTTTTAATATGTATATAATATATATATATATATTTTGACCCTTCAATACTTTTTTGCTCTCTACATGAAAATCCTGGCTCGACTAGTTCCACGTCGTTAAATTTTTTACTTGTAATCATTTGGACATTCTCCGCTAGATTTAATTGAAAGAGAACAAGTCAACAGCTTCAAAGTATTGATTACATTGTCCAAGAAAGTAAACAAAAGCCAGATTTCCTCGTCTAGGAAGGGAAAACAGAACATACCGCTCCCAGTTCGCTTGGTGTACATAGAAGTCATAAGAAAAATAGAGCTTGAATGCGTAATGCTCGTCTTTTTCCAGGAAATTATTAGTCTCTTTCGGTTTGATTCTGTGTTTTCATTGATCAAGTTTGCTGTCAGCAACATCGACGACAAATCTGTACCTAACGTCGTTCTTTTCCAACCTCTCGAACGCAGTGTTTATGTAGTCTAATTTAACCACTTCAATAGTTGAAGTAACGCCCTTCTCCTTGCAGAATTCTAGCATTTCCTCTGTCTCCTTGATGCTTCCGATAAAGCTTCCTGTGATCGTCTTCCTCCCTGCGTTCATTAACGTAATCAAACATTTTGGATACTCGTAAGCTGCCCACGAGCATTAAGGAGAAATGGAGCTGTTCTAATGGAGAAACAATAGATGAAAAATTCGAAACTCACCAAGCATAACCATGGGGGTGATGAACTGCAGTGGAGTATTAATAACGCCCATTAAGATTAACTTTCCATCGACTTTCAACAAAGAAAGGTAAGGCTCGAGAGGATGAAAAACTGGAATCGTGTCGATGATGTAATCTAACGAGTCGACAACCTCTTGCGTTCGACTGGAATCGGAGCTAACGAGGTATTCGTCTGCACCAAGATCTTCCAATGCTTCCACTTTCTTCTTGTCCGAAGAACTGATCACGGTGACATGATGTCCCATGGCTTTTGCTATCTTCACTCCCATGTGACCGACCCCTCCGAGCCCCAAAATCCCACCTCTTAGGCCACTCTGTTTGAGGCCGAAATGGTGCAGGGGGCTGTACACCGTCACCCCGGCGCAGAGTAGAGGCGCTACCTGTTCTGGTGCCATACCATCAGGAATCTTCACAACAAACCTGAGAAAGTAGTACAAAAAAAGATCAATTCAAGAAAGTTCAGAAAAATTCTTCGATTTATGATATGCGTACTAGATAATACGACATGAGGGGATACTTAAAGAGAAACCCGAGTTCTTGTCATATCAAACTAACTTGAGCCCAAAAAATCCTATTCGAATATTGGTTAGTTAAGATCAAGAAGTATGACTAGGTCGTGTTGATTCTTACTTTTGATTAACAACCATGGCGCCGGCAAATCCTCCTTGTGTGGGATTGCCATCCGTGTAGACATCGTTGTACGACCAAATCTTCTTGTTGCAGTACTGCTCGATTTCCGATTTGCAGGGGTGGCAGTTCCCGCAGCATCCAACCAGACAACCGACTCCAACGACCTCCCCGGATCTGAACTTGGTTACATCTGATCCTACCTCCATTACCTCACCTACTACTTCATGCCTATACAGCAGCTCAAAAATAGGGGCAAGGATTCAGCACAAAACATTAAGTGCGTGTTTGGTATTCAATACCGGAAATTAACGAACAAGATTCTTCAATCCTCTCTACAAAACATGCAATAGACCCACATCAAAAATTAAGGTAGGAATATGTAATTGTCTCATCATTATCGTATCTACCATGAATGCCTGTTCATAAATATCATCAATGGTTAGAGATTTATGGATAGTAATAAAGTCATAAAGTTAATAATTCCATTTAAGGATTGTGACCCATGAATTATTGAACACTAAAGTCATACAGGCATCAAGTAATTTGTCCCAACAATAATATGACTAAATCCAAAATAACATGTTTGGTATTGTCAAAAGGTGGATCAGTTGGACTCTCTAGCGGTCGGCTACGTGAATTATTTTTCGCAAATTCATTTGATTCCTATCGAGTAGCTAAAATGGAACACCAAACGAATTGTCATAAGATACGCAAAAAATTTATGCTGCCAGTCAATCTACCTCGACCCTCTTCCTTTACCGCGATGACCTTCACATGGCCAAACAATAGGGAGCAAATGATTAAAAAATATATATATATGCTATGAGAGGGATAATAAAGTATAATACCCAGGAACCATGGGGTAATTGGACATGCCAAGATCATTCTTGACTTGATGAATATCAGTATGGCAAATCCCACAGCTTATCACCTTCACATAAACATCTTCAGGGCCTGTGTTTCTGTTTATACATTTCCCAAACAAAAAAAAAGCGAAAATTAATTACAAAAATCCATTGTGAACTCAAAAAATGACCAGGAATATGTTTGGTACGTGCTACTACACATAACTCGACTCGAAAGGATATGGAAGTTGGAACAAGATTTGAACTTCTTTTTCTGCCTTAAATTTGCTGATTATTGTATTGTCAGCTCACCAAAAAAGACATAATATTGTCCAATCCTTCATACTGAACGTGGCATAAGGGTTTGAATCGAATTACCTGAGAGAGTAAGTATAGGGTGAGAGAATCCCAGAAGGGTCTTTTGCAGCCCACCCTGTTGTTGTTCTCTCCACATCTACACTGCCCATATCTTCAAATTTCTCTATGTGTTGCAGAGTTACAAAAAAGAATGAATCTTGAGAATAAGAGAGATGGCGCGTTTATATCTCTCTCTCTGTGTGTATATATAGACAAAATGATAGCTTTGAAGGAAAGAATTGTGCGAAAGGGAAGTTCGCAGAAAGCAAACAGGGCCTAGTAGTAGGTGGGTGTTGGTGGGCACAGCATTTTCATAATTTTAATCCCAACAAAGTTTGATTTAAAATTTTCAACCTACTATTTGTTGCTACGTGAGTGTCGGGCCAAAATTCCCAACAAATGCATTTGAAAAGGCATATTATTTTGTTCGTGTTCGAGAAGTAAGTTTCAATCTTATCTTTTATTACAATTCCACTATCAATCTTGACGATGATTGTCTTAATATATGTATAGTTGTCGCACAATTTTTTCACATTCAATTTTATGAATTTAGGTTTTGTTTGTGGTATTTGGTTGGTATCTAATTTTTTTTTTAAAGTGATTCGTATTTTAGTGAGAGTCACATGACGATTAAATAAAGATTTGAACCATTTTGGTGATAGTGGATTGATTGCATGCAATGTTTGAGGATCAACTTGTTCCTTTTCAGAGTTTATGTACTAATTTGCGAATTGAACAATAAGTTAGGGGTGATCATTTTTCTAGAATATTTATTTAATTTCTCCAAATATGTATGTCACTGCTGATAAATTTATATTTAATATCGATATCGTTTTATTCACAACATATTTTTCAAATATTTTTTGAATTGAAGAAAAAGATTGATATAAATTACAGAATTGGTGTGGATTTTTATATGGAAAGTGCCTTATTTAAATCCCATTTGATTGAATAAAAGTATTTTCTTGTTGGTGAGATACAAAAATGAAAACAAAAGTTGCCATCAAAATATATATTTTTAAATTTAAGAGTTTCTCAAATATGTTGGGCTAAGCTTTAAAAAATTACTTGAAAGTAAATAAGCAAGTTTTAATATAAATAATTGTTTTTAACGATTAAAGTTAGATACAGGAAAATTATTTTTGACACTAACATGATTGCTAAAAACAAATGATAAAATTAAATTTACTTTGAACCAACTTCGGCAATAGTGGTACATATTTAGGCACATATCACCACGTGCATGTTCAGTACACAATACAAATAACGAATATTAAATTATTTTTCTTCTTTCACACTATCGATACTAAACATGCACTACACGCAAATTATTCAGTCGTAGCTATATGTTCCCAATGAGTTGAAATATGCAAGCATTCTATCATAAACATCTTCCTTTGATCTTGTGCTCAGAAGGAAATCTAGATGACCATAATTCTCAAGATAGAGCAAATCTGGCTTTGATTGTAATTCCTTGAGAGTATGCTGCAAATCTGTAACATCTGCTAAGGCATCGTTTCCTCCGTACCCCATCCATAATGGTAAAGAACTGGGAATTCGGCTAAGATCAAATTTTGGTGGCTTCAGTTGGCCGTAGTGCTTTAAGTTCTTCCACATTCCATAGTCATACATAGCAAAAGTACCTTCTCGGATCACTGTCAGCAAAATTACTAAATAACATTAGGAGTTAAACTACTTGTACAATGATTTTGTGCAACTAATTTGACAATCCATGAGATGTAAACATCGTGGCTATTGATTTGATCAATGGCCAAACTGCTTGTCAGCTTATGGATTGTCAAACTAGTTGTACATTTAGCAAAACTCTAGCATTAGTGCCTGAAGATAAAAGAAGGAAGTGGGACATATGCCAAAACTGAGCCAAACCCTGTTTCACTGGTTTAAATACATTGATGGTCACTAAACTTCAGCGAATTTTCACGTGCTTAATAAACTTCAATATGCTTGGACTCGTTCGTTCAAATTAAACTTAGCTATAATTTGATCATTCCGTCCATCCATAAACTTAGCTATAATTTGATCATTCCGTCCATCCATACATTTTTATTAACAAAAAAGTGGCTTGACAGTCTAGTTATTTGCCAAATAGGATGCCGCATCATCTTTTCCATTATAGTCATTAATGGACATGGATATAAGGATCAAGCTATAACAACATTCAAGTTCAGTGACAAAATGCTTACAAAGTTTTAAGTTTAGTGACCAAACTGGGACAAAATGAAGTTTAGTGAGCAACACAAAATTTCAATTAAGCTCAATCACTACTAGCATTTTTAAGCCAATTCACCTTCTATCTTTTTTTGGTGGGGTGGCGTGCGGTGGAGGGGAAGGGAGGGGGCAGGGAGTAAATTCTGGAAAGTTCGCAGAAAATGAAGATAAAACACAATGCATATGAGGAACAAAGATAGAATAGACGATCATACTCTGAAAGAGATGATTCAAGTTCTTTGTAGATGATGGATGAGGTTCATATTCAAGATAGAAATCTATCCGAGAGCTGTTGAACCAACAGTTCTTCCCTGCACGTAATTAACTCATCCGCTAAGCTAAAAGGCATTTGAAACAAATAACACGAAGATAAGTGAATGGTCTAAATGTCAAACCACATTATTTTCAAGACAGCTTGTTTTGGAGCAACATCCATCACAATACAACAAAGTAAGGTTCCTTCTTGCAATCTATCTGTCGACAAAATTGTTTTAATCGATGCAAACAGATTATAGAGTATGGCTGAACTGGCTATATTTGTTAAGATAGACTGCCTGACACAGAGCAAGAGCAGTTAGGACTACCCTGTCTAGCCATATTTTTATAGCATAGGGTGTTGAACCACTAATAAACAATGTTGTCACTGCCTAAAATTTTACCTGACAACAATCGATAAAATCAGAAATGACAACAGGAATTACAAGTAGCACATATGGGAGATTAGATCAGTGGAAATTGTTTTTGTGATGATTCAGAAATGTATAATTCAGTACATGCATGTGAATTCATTCCATGCAACACTAATATTATCACAAAAAAGAATATTCCAATTTTATCATGAAATCATTACAATCTTAAAGAAATGAGCAAGGATATTAAAACATAAATGGCCCTTCTAAAACATACTCAAGAATTGTTCTCTGTTGCCTGACATAGCTCACATTCTATAAAATTAGAATATAGGTTTATGCTATTTCTGAGAACATTTTGTGAATAATAGAAAATATTAATATGAAGATTTAAGAGATCCAGTCAAATAAACTGAAACAGTACCGGAATGTTTTCTCATATAAGAGAATAAGCTCGTTTTCTAACTTCCAACACGTGGAGCTAATTGTCAACGAACTACTAAACACACGTGGACATTTCTAAAGCATAACTTCAAGTAATATTTCATCATGAAGAACAATCCTAAACAGGCTTAAATCATCAGTGGTCAATGTCTCATAAAACAAATTCTCTCCTTTCCTTGTATTCTATTCTAACTTCAACTTTCTCACAAGACAACAAGGGTCACAAAAGCGAGTAAGAACTAGGTTTTTGTTATTGTAGAAGGTGTAATTATTTGTGGAGAAAAGAGATTGAGCACCATTAAATGATCCATCATACACCTATTTATCAAAAGATGAATTGAAGACGCAATCTAAATAAATAAATTGGTCCCTTCTCTAATAGCTTACGATTTAAATAAGGTGGTTGAATATGGCATCAAAGAAAAAGAAAGATCTTGAGTACAAGTTTCACCATCACACATTTATGAAAATTGTGTATGTGTAAGCCTTTGATAAAAAATGAAATCCGGCTTCCACATGAAAGGGCACGTTGAAGGCTAAATTTATATATATATGTGATCACATTTCTAACAACTTAGCCTCTGTTTGGTAGGGATTAAAATCAGATTTTTAGTAAATTTTGATAAAAATTGAAGAAATGTGTGGTTGAGTAATTGTGGGTTCTATAAAATATGTGGTTATAATTAATTGTTAACTTTGACTTAGACTAAAATCTATATTTTAATCCCTACCAAATAGGGGCTTAAGCTTTTGGATGAGGTCGTTCAACTAAGTGCAATATAAAAAAAGGAACCAGTAGTTTTGGCTAGAGGACCTGTAACTGAAGTTAGCAAGTCTTCACAATCTACATGTCCATTGCACATCACATCCATGATGAGAGTACCCCAGTCACTGAATCAGAGGAGTAATTCAGTAGCTGATATAATTATGACTAAAAGACAGACTATAACTAAGGAAAGGTAAGAAAATGAAAAGAATACTACAAGACCTTTTAAAATTGAGTCGATGAATGCCCATTTCAAGCATTACCTGAAATAATAATTGATTTTCAGTAAGAGAAGAAACATTTCCGTCATGAAAGTACATGAAATTGCTAATCAGACCTGATCAAGATGCATTTTAACTAATTTAAGTGGCAAACGAGCTGTTATATGTTTCAAATATGTTATAGGACAAAGAAGCGCAGCTGCTCCAACCATTTCTACTATATCTGGTTGAGTAAAGGCAGCCAGAGAAATGATTGTTCCCTATAAGATTACAAAAAAAGTAGATGTATCACAAGCCACCATATCATCCTGTACGCAATAAAACAAAACTAAATTATCATGAGATACAAGACCTGCGAATGTCCAACGATAAATACTCTTGAGTTTGTAACAGAATATACATAACGAATCATTTCAGTCAGATCGTAAAGAGCCAATTCCTGCCAACTCCAATCCCAGAACTCCTGAGGCAAAGAGGGGGCTAAATGAAATCAGATCACTGGCCGACATGACATGCTTAAGAATAATGCATACAAAGAGAAGGTTTCATATACACCATGGCAATTTAAACAACCACCCGCGCATGAAGTGTTCCATTAAATAATCAAAGTGTCTATGACATATCAGGTCATTGTCTTGCAAGCTTTAAGAGGCAACAAATTCACTCAATGTAATAGCTGCTCATGCTCTGGCACAGATTTCCTCTTGATCTTCCTCATCTCAAGCTTAATAATACCATTTGTTGATACATGTTCAAATAAACTGAACCTATGCAATTATTTCATGTTGTCATTTCTAATATGACTCAATCATCTTGAGAAGAAAATGAAAATCATGTGTAACTATAGATGTTGATGTATGGTCATCTGTGGTGAAGCTGCCATTTTTCCTCTTTAATTTAATCCTCAAGAACTCAATATTGACACTTCCTACGAGGCTTTTGGGATACAATTTGATACAATTTGGGTTTATTTGATATGTAATGTATCATCATTAAAAATTGAGGAGACAACTGAAATTTGTAGTAGACAAGGCTGACCCAAAGATACCATGGCCCTTTAAAACATAAACCCCTATCTTTTTTTTTTGTTCTTCAAACCATTTTCTAGATGATATTTTATATGGTAAAGATAACTTATTAGAAAAAGGCATTCAAAGCATAAGGAGTACCCTATCTTTTTCTGATAAAGATACATGGCTTTGACTCCAGCGTGTCCCACGCACATTACCAACCCAGACATCAAAATCCCGATTGGCAAGGATAAAGCCCAGCGATTGATTTGGGGTATCCAAGAACCATGCATCACCTGCCTGTTTAATCATGGATTATGAAAACTGTCAACACAAAAGGGTCAGAGATGGAGTTCACAGAACTATAACACAATTTCATTGATCTGATCACAGTTGAAGAACCATTAAATGGAAAAATCGCTTGTTTACCCTCTATGAGGGAAATAAAATGTCAATGTGTGTGCCTAGCATGGACGAATAACATTGTAGTACATATGCAATCCTCCACTGTTGGTCAAAAATCAGAAATACAGCTGTAATTGCAAGTTATATATTATACTATCTAATAAATTAGGACAGAGTTCAAACTCCATCAAGATAAAAAAAAAAAAAGGATGTCAATTTGCTGACAGAATGGTATGTTCACTTTAAACTCGGCTTTCCCTTTATCAAGAAAATTGCATTATTAAGTTCAATCACAATAATGAAGAGAAGAGAAGTATATGACGAGAAATACAAACATTTCAATGCCCCAAAAGAATAAATACGTGTGAGACTTTTTTCTGCCTCTAAGTTTATTATATCCGTATAAAGGAAAGAGAGAGTGAAAAAAAAAATTAGAAGTGAGAAAAAAAGTACCACAAAAAGTCCATGAATAAGCAGAACTGGAGGACCCCTCTGCCTTCTAAAATTTCCAGAATTAGATGACACGCGCTGAATTCCCAGAATGAATCCATCTTTTGTTAGTGTCTACAACAGTTGATCACACATTACTTATGACAATAGTATTATTCAACCATAAATAGCTTAAAAATGAAATGGGACTGGCAAATGATCATGTAATGCAGATCAAAATCATGTCAATGAACATTAGGTGTCTGTGAATAAAAATTATACCTCGTCATATTAATTCACATAATCAATGCTAAATAATCACAATGCTAAATATTTAGAAAAACACTTCTAAATACGAACAAATGGCACCCATAAATTTTAATTCCTAACAAGAATTTGCTTTTGAAAAACCGAAATGGACATAAGAACTTTACCAGTAAATATAATATAAATATATAAACAGAGACGTTACTTTGTGTTCCGAGCAAGGGAAGCCAGAAGGTTCGATAAGTTGAGCGCAAAGCCCAGCTTCCGGTCGCTGGAGGTTTGAGGCGTTGAAGTCTTCGGTGGAGTTCATGGCGGAGGATAGGAGGACGCTACTGAACAGCGCCACAATCACCGCCACCTGAACCGCGGAAGGCTCCACCATTTTTTTTTGTGTTTCCAGCGGGAAGATCTCCAACGACTTCAGTAAGAGCAGTTAAATTTTGTGATATTCGGTTATATATGCCACAACTTGAGACAGTTACCTTATTCTTACTGAGCCCTGTTTGGCAGAATTTTTTTAGTCAAATTTTACTTTAATCACACATTCGATGAGTTAAGGGAAATAAATTATAGGCAATTTAATTACCTTGAAATTATTTGTCCGTAATTTATTAATTAAATGTGTTTGATCCATTTAGTTTTTAATTTAGAAAATATTATATTTATCCATTTTTTATTGGTGGATAGATGAGAGAGTTGATAAATAAGATAGAGAAATAGAGAGTGAATTACTTGGAAAATAAAAACCACATTTCACTAAAGAATATATTTCCTTGTTTTCAAGCAAACGTGACCAAAAATTAGAAAATATTTTTCGTAGAAAAAAATATCAATCAAATAGCACAAAAGTAGAAAATTAGGTGGAAAAACGCATTTCTCAATGGAAAATATTGACAATCAAACTCACCTTAGATATTTCAAAAAACACTCAACTTATACCATGATCATAGTGTGCTTACTAAGCTTTAAACTGTTTCATAGTGCTCACTAATTTTTTTTCGTTAGAAATCCATCCACCATCCTAAAAAATATTACCTTATACGCTGATGTGACTAGCAAATATTGGAGTATTATAAGGAATAAGTTCAGTGAGCATTGTGAAGCAACTTAACTTCACATTTCATTTAACTTATGACCTCTATTTATTTATAACCATAAATTTCATGGATCCACCGACCTATAATTTCAAAAGGTTTTGTCAAACGTGGTTTTAGTTGGGTTGGTCCAATACTATTTCGATCGATTAAAAAAATTGTAAATGGCTAGAGATTTACCTTAGTTTTTCTTTAAATTTTACCACATTTTGGTTCAACTCTGATTCAACCTCCAGCTTCCATTTCCTTAACTTTTCTAAATCAATGTTGGGATTGATTTTTATTTTTATTATTATTTTTTAAATTGATATTCCAACTTAGGATATTTGTACGTTTAACTCACAAGTAACGCTATTCATCAGTATCGTTGACGATTAACCAATGCCATTACCACGTTTCAATGAAGTTTAAATGCATATTTATTCATGAGATAGTGTTGCACTGATTCACTATCACATTCATTGGTGATTTAAATGATGCAAATTTATATATTTTGGCATAGTTGTATGTAATCTGTATTAAATGCTGAATCAGTTTCTATTCCTCTAAGAAAAATGGATAATATTTCTCAGAAAACTAACGTTTCCAAGTGATTTTATGTAATTGATGTCTTAAATAAAATGCAGATAGGAAAACTTAAAAACTTTCAAATAATAATTGTAATTTTTGTGGCAGTCTGTCACCATTATAAAGTTATTTACAACGCTAGTGTACTGACGTTGAGAATAAGTAATCCATGGAAAGTATGCAATTATATTTACATCATAAACATACTACGACCGTACATTTTAGACACAGATATACAAGTATATAACCCCTATGTGCAAGTTCAATTCAAAGTGAACAAGATTTTAACTTTTTCTTCCTTAATATTATCAAGACGGAGTCTCCGATCCTCCCTGATCCAAATTTAGTAACTGCTGAGCGTTCCCAATGAGTCGAAAAATGCAATCATCTTGTCATAAACATCTTCCTTTGCTCTCGTGCTCAAAAGGAAATCTAGATGACCATAATTATCAAGATAGAGCAAATCTGGCTTTGATTGTAATTCCTTTAGGGTATGCTGCAAATCTGTAACGTCTGCTAAGGCATCATTCCCCCCGTACCCCATCCATAATGGTAATGAACTGGGAATTCGGCTAAGATCGAAGTTTGGTGGCTTCAGTTGGCCATAGTGCTTCAAGTTTTTCCAAAATCCATAGTCGTACATCGCAAAAGTACCTTTACGAATCACTGTCAGCAAAATTGTGAAAGAGCATTAGTGCAAGAAGATAAAACTTTGTTACTGAAAAACTTTGTTACAATATGGTCATTCTGTCTATGTCCATTACTTTGACTAATGGAAAGGGTGACTTAGCAGTCTAAGTATTTGCCAACTGGACCGCCATGTCAGTTTTTACACAAGTCAAACTAAGAAAGATAAGAAAGCTGCTGGCTTAATGCGTAAAACCTTGCAGTGGGAGTCTCATTCTGACGGATGTGAACGAAATGATCAAATTGTAACAAACGTTTTAAGTTCAGTGACCCAATTGGAACAAAATGACCATTTCTCCTATTTCAGCGTCCTTTTTAATTTTTTTTTTGGGGTGAAAGTAAGTTGGGAAACTCCTTGAGAAAATGAAGATAAAATATGCAATGCGAGTGTGGAACAAAGCTAGCCACAAAATATAGAGCACAAAACCATACTCTGAAAGAGATGATTCAAATTCTTTGTAGATGACGGATGCGGTTCGTATTCAAGATAGAAATCAATCCGAGAGCTATTGAAGCAACAATTCTTCCCTGCATGTAATAACTGATTCGGTAAGCTTAAAAAAGGCTTTTGAAGCAAATATCACCACATTATTTTCAAGACGCAGTCGGTTTTGGAGCAACATCCATCACAATAACACAAAGATGTCAGTTGATAAAATTGCATTTTCTACAACAATGTTATTTCTTGAACGAAACGCTACTATTTATGTTCAAAGTAAGGTTCCTTTGTGCAAGCTATGTGCTGACAATGTTGTTTTAATCGATGCAACAAGATTATAGAGCAAGGTTTAACTAGATATATTTGTTAAAATAGAACCCCTGACACAGAGCAAAAGCAGTTAAGACTGGTCTTATTTTTATAGCATACTGTGTTAAACGTTAAACCACTAATAAACAATATTTTCACTGGTCAAAGTCTACCTCGACAACAAACGATAAGCTCAGAACAAGAAACTGATACAGTACCAAGATGTTTTCTCATAAGACAAATAAGCTTGTTTTCTATTTTCCAACATGTGGAGCCACCTTTCAGCATACTACTAAAAACATTTGTACACATTTATAACCTATGCTTTTAAGTTATATTTTCTGAAGAACAGTCCCAAAAAGGCCGACTAATTGGGTGGCTACAAAATCCGATATTTTTGGGGTCATGCATTAGCGTATCATACAACAAAATAACTCCCTTCCTTTCATTTTGTTTTATTCCACCTGAAACTTTCTCACAAAACAATGAGCGTCGCCAAAGCGACTAAGCTTTTGTTATTGGCAACAAATGCATGCCAAGATAGCTTTTTGGCAGGAAGTGTAATTATTTGTTGAGTGAAGAGA
This sequence comes from Fraxinus pennsylvanica, assembly GCA_912172775.2. Taxonomy (NCBI): domain Eukaryota; kingdom Viridiplantae; phylum Streptophyta; class Magnoliopsida; order Lamiales; family Oleaceae; genus Fraxinus; species Fraxinus pennsylvanica. The sequence goes on from OU503045.2 coordinate 4,769,848, forward strand.
TTGAGCAACGTTTAATGTTTTAATGTACACGTTTTCTCCAAAAAATGTATTGAAGACAATTTAAATACATAAATTTTGTCCTCTCTAGTGGCTTAAGATTTTAAACAAGGTGGTTCAAAATGGCATCATCACTAACAAAGATCTTGGGTTCAAGTCTTGCCACACCCATTTATGAAAATTGTGCATGTCCTGGCTTTTTAACATAATGCAATTCGTCCTATATGTGAAAGAGTGAGTCGAAGACTAAATTTACATGTATACATGTGTGCCATTTCTACAAATTAAGCTTTCAGACAAGGTCATTCAACAAGGTGTAATATAAATAAAGAAACAAGTAGTTATGGTTAGAAGACCTGTAATAGGAGTTAGCAAGTCACCACAATCTACATGTCCGTTGCACATCATATCCATGATGCGAGTACCCCAGTCACTGAATAAATCATCAGAGAAAGTCAGAAGCTAATATAATTATAATTAGAAACGTAGACTATTACTAAGGAACAGGTAACAAGAATAGATAGTAAAAGACCTTTTGAAATTGAGTTCATGAATGCCCATTGCAAGAAAAACCTGTAATAAAATAACTGTTTTTCAGTAAGACTGGAAACGTTTCCATCGTGAAAGCCATAAGGGCACCAAACAAACCTGAGCAAGATGCATTTTAACTAATCTAAGAGGCAATCGAGCAGTTATATGATTCAAATACGTTATAGGACAAAGAAGCGCAGCTGCTCCAACCATTTGTACTATATCCGGTTCAGTAAAGGCAGCCAGAGAAATGATTGTTCCCTATAAAGTACAAAAGAAGAAGATATATCACAAACCTTCATATCATCCTGTAAGCAATAAATCAAAACTCAAGCTATCATAAGATTGGAGACCTGAGAATATCCAATGACAAACACTCTCAAGTTTGTAACTGTATATACATAACGAATCATTTCTTGCAGATCGTAAAGAGCATATTCCTGCCAACTCCATTCCCAGAATTCCTGAAACAGAGAGGCAGGCACTAATGGAAAATCAGATCACTGGCCAACATGAAATGCATAAAAATATTTCTTCATATAAAAAGAAAGTTTCATGCATCATATGAACGAAGTTTTCCAACTAAATGATCGAAGTGTCTTAGACAAACCAGGTAACTGTCTTGCAAGCTTTGAGAGTAAACAAATTCATCAAACATTATTGCTGCACATGCTCTGGCACAGATTTACTCAGCTTTCTCTCCTCTCGAGTTTAACTATGCCAATTGTTAATGCATGTCCAAATAAACTGAACGTTTATGAGTTTTTCATGTTTTCATTTCAAAAATAACTTAAAAATAGTTGTGAAAAGAATGAATGTTATGGATGTCAATGAATGGTCATTTGCAAATATGCTTGATATATCATCATCAGGAAACGAGGAATGGATGCCTATGAATGGTCATGTGCGGGTTTACTTTATATATTATCATTATTCATTAAGAAACACAGAGATAACTTAAACTTGTAGTAGACAAGGCCAAAGATTTGAGCACTTTAAACATAAACCCATCTTCTTTTTTGTTTGTTGGAACCGTCATCTGATGTTTGAAATGTTAAGAATAACTTACTAGAAAAATGTATTCAAAGCATAAGGAGTACCTTATCTTTCTCTGATAAAGATACATGGCCATGACACCAACGTGTCCCTCGCACATTACCAACCCAAACATCAAAACCACGATTGGCAAGGATGAAGCCCAAGGATTGATTTGGGGTATCCAAGAACCACGCATCACCTGCCTGTTAATCATGGATTACGCAAATAGTCAATGCAAAAGGGTTAGAGATAAAGTTCAAAGAACTGCAAACACAATTCATTAATCTGATCACAATAGAAGGACCATCGAAAGAAACATAGCTATTTTTCCCATTATGAGGAAATGATAATGTCAATGCATGACTAGCATGGACAAAGAAAATAGAAAGCAAGCATTTGTACTCTGTGAAATCATCTTTGTAATCAGATTTATTATATTCCTATTTTAGATAACTGTAATAGGAAACAAATCTCTCCAATCTCTATATTAAACTCTCCTCTCTTCTCTGTAATGATTTGTCCTGAAAATAATAGAAAAAGTGTGTGTGTGGGTGTGGAGGACGTAGGCACCAAATTGGTGCTGAACCTCGGTAAATCTTGTGTCTATTTCCTATTTCCAGTTTCTGTGCACATACACACGAATCGTGCACTATTATGCACGGACCGTACACATAGTTACGAAATTCTACANTTATGCACGGACCGTACACATAGTTACGAAATTCTACATGGTATCAGAGCAACAGGCGTAGATCCGACGTTGACGATCTGAGATGGACGACCCTAGTACAAAGACGAGTGAAGAGAAGAACCCAGACCCCAGCGCTGACATGACCCTGCTTCAAGCGTTGAAGGAACTTCTCTCCACACAGAAGGCGGCGGCCGTGCCGGTTGAAGTACCGATTAACTCGACCCTCGTCAAACTTGACGGGAACAACTATGGACTATGGTTGTCCATGATGGAGACGCATCTGGCCGGCAAGGGCAAGTTGGGATATGTGAATGGCGCAAAACCAGCACCCCTAGTAGACGATGTAGGATATGAGCAGTGGAAGATGCATGACTCAATGGTGAAAGGTTTGATTCTAAATTCTTTAGACCCAGTTCTGATTGGTAATTTCCATCGATATTCCACATCAAAGGAGGTATGGGATGCTTTAGCTACAACATTTTTTGATGGATGTGATTCCTCTCAAATTTATGATCTTCAACAGAGGGTCCATATGTTGCATTAAAAGGGGGGGTCATTGGAGAAATACTATAATGAATTACAGGGGTTGTGGAAGGAAATCGACTTCAGAAGGCCAAACCCCATGACATGCACGAGGGATATTGAGAAACACAACCTGTGGGTCCAACAAGATCGAGTATACAAGTTTCTTGCTGGACTAGATGATCGTTTGGATAGCACTCGAGCCGATATAATCCAAACGGTGCCTCTTCCAACTATCGAGCAAGCGTATGCCAGAGTTAGACGGGAGGAGATGAGGCAAAAGGTGATGTGCGGCCACAGTAACTCAGACCCAGTTGTTATGGCAGTGAAGGGCACGGATCGTGCGGGCTTGAACACGAACCGTACAAGCTGGAACACTGACCGCACAAGTGGTCACACAGCCCGCGCATCTGAGGTATCACTTTCTCTTAAAACTGAAACAAACCAGGGAAAAGGAAAAAGGGTCGAAGGAGGAGGATGCACCCACTGCCACAACCCAAAGCACACTAGAGAGACGTGTTTTCAACTGCATGGATATCCAGACTGGTGGCATGAGTTGAAGGAAAGAAAGGGAGCAAGTAAGAAAGTCCAGGCATCTCTGACAGTAGCCAATTTTGTTGAAGGTACAAAGGTTGTTGCCGAGAAAGGTAATGCTTTTATTGCACATAATCTAGAAAAATGGATAATAGACTCGGGAGCAACTGATCACATGACCTATTTAGAGTCTGATCTAGACAAAATCCATGAATCAAACAGGAAAGAAATTGTGAGTGCGAATGGGATTAAATCACCGGTTATAGGATCGGGAAATGTTACTGCTACTCCATCTCTATGTCTAAAAGAAACATTACTAGTTCCGTCACTGACCACAAAACTCATCTCAGTGGCAAAATTAACTAAAGACTTAAACTGTGCTGTTCTAATGTACCCAAAATTTTGCATTTTTCAGGACATCCTAACGAAGGAGATACTTGGGCGTGGTATTAAGCACAATGGACTGTATCACCTTGAAGATTTGAGTGTTGGTTCTGCATGTTTAACTGGACAGAGTGTTCAGACGAATAATATTTTGTTATGGCATAAGAGGTTAGGGCACCCGTCTGTGGGTTATATGCGGAAGATGTTTCCATCATTATGGGTTAATGTATCAAATTATGAAGTTTCATGTGAAACTTGTATTAAAAGTAAGAGTCATAGAAACACGTATCCTAGTACCAGTTTTAAAAATTTAGAATTTGGTGATTTAGTACACTCTGATGTGTGGGGCCCAGCCCCAGTTACCTCTATTAATGGAGAAAGATGGTTTGTTTTGTTTACTGATGATAGTACCCGAATGACCTGGTTATATCTCTTAAAAACTAAGGATGAAGTTGCCACATGTTTTTTAGATTTTTTGAATCTGGTCCAAAGACAATTTCGGAAAAAGGTTAAGATTCTTAGAAGCGATAATGGGAGGGAGTATGTGAATAATTTCTTGAGGAAATTTTTTAGAGATAATGGAATTGTACATGAGACATCCTGTGTTGGTACTCCTCAACAAAATGGAGTGGCAGAAAGGAAAAATAGGCATATCTTAGAAATTGCTAGATCTCTATTGTTTGAAAATAATGTGCCTTTAAATTTCTGGAACCACGCTATATCTGTTGCGGTATACCTCATGAATAGAATGCCCTCAAGAACCCTAAATTTTCTTACTCCATTGCAAAAACTGGCTTCGTTTGTAGAAATCCCTTCAATCTTGACCCTGGCACCTAAAATTTTTGGCTGTGTAGCATATGTGCATGTTCCAAGAGAGAAGAGAACAAAGTTAGAACCATGTGCAATTAAATGCATGTTCATTGGGTATGGGAACAATCAGAAAGGGTATAAATGTTTTGACTTAAAAACCAGAAAAACCTATGTGACAATGGATGTTACTTTCTTGGAGAGTGAATCTTGTTTCAAAGACCAATCAACCCCAATACCAATACAAGAGGAACCGAATCACCAAGTATGGTGGGATAATTAGGAGAACACCAATACAGTCCCTGTACTAGAGGAGATTGGCCAGGCACCAGAAAATGCGTCTGGCGACGCGGACAGGACAGAAGATTACACAGTCCGTATACCAGAGGACACAGACCGTGTATCAGGGGATACCCTAGTAGATGAAGAAGAAAGACCTGAAGCAGAGGTGATACAGTCACACGAGGATCCAGAAGACATACCACACTCGAGTTCTCCCAAGGATGCTCCTGAGGTAAGTTCTCTCATCTCTGACAGAAGGTATCCTATACGAACTAACCGAAATGTACGACCAAAGCGGTATAATGAAGAAGGGTATGCCATATCTAACTATACCAGCACTGAAGGATTGTCCAACCTAGTACAAACTTTCACTAAAGAATTATCGAAAATTCGAGTACCAAACACTGTGGGAGAAGCATTGCAGGATCCCAAATGGGTTGAGGCCATGGAAACTGAGATGACAGCCCTAGAAACCACTAAAACTTGGAATTTGGTAGAACTACCAAATGGGAAGAAAACAGTCGGCTGCAAGTGGGTGTTTTCTGTGAAATATGATGCTACAGGTAAAGTTGAGCGATATAAGGCAAGGTTGGTCGCAAAAGGGTACACTCAGACATATGGTATAGATTTCCAGGAAACATTTTCTCCAGTTGCAAAGCTTAACACAGTTCGAGTCTTATTATCTTTTGCAGCAAACCTTGACTGGCCCTTACACCAGTTTGATGTGAAGAACGCATTTTTGCATGGTGACTTAGAAGAGGAAATCTATATGGACCTACCGCCAGGGTATTCTCACCAACACAACAAGAAACTAGTGTGCAAGTTGGAGCGAAGTCTATATGGCTTAAAACAGTCTCCCCGGGCATGGTTCGGGCGATTCTGTAAGGCCATGAAGAGCTATAACTACAATCAGAGTGATTCTGATCATACTCTGTTCTTCAAGCATCGTCAAGGCAAGGTAACCATCCTAATTATCTATGTTGATGACATGATAATTACAGGGGACGATCATAAGGAAATCAAGTGGCTAGAGCAGAGGCTATCGCAGGAATTTGAGATGAAGGATCTAGGTGGTCTAAAGTACTTCTTGGGAATAGAGGTACTGCGCTCAAAAGATTGTATATCCCTATCACAGAGAAAGTATACACTTGACTTACTTGCAGAGGTGGGGATGCTAGATTGTAAGCCAGCCGATACACCCACAATTCCGAACTTAAAGTTTGAAGACAACCCAGAAGATCCGGAGGTAGATCGGGAAGCTTATCAAAAATTAGTAGGTAAACTCATTTACCTATCACATACTAGACCCGATATTGCATATGCTGTGAGCATGGTGAGTCAGTTTATGCATGACCCGAGAAAACAACACATGGATACTGTGATGAGAGTTTTGAGGTATCTAAAGAAAACTCCAGGAAAAGGCATTCAGTTTAGGAAAAATGGACATTTGGAAGTTTGGGGTTACACGGATGCTGATTGGGCTGGAGACAGAATAGATCGAAAATCAATGTCAGGATACTTCACCTTTGTGGGAGGAAATCTGGTCACATGGAGAAGTAAGAAGCAGAATGTTGTTGCACTGTCAAGTGCAGAAGCAGAGTTTAGAGGGATGTCGAAAGGCCTATGTGAGTTGTTGTGGTTGAGAAAACTTATGAATGAATTGAAAAATGGACCAAAAGAAGAAATGCAGCTACATTGTGATAACAAGTCAGCAATTGAGATAGCCCACAACCCAGTACAACATGACAGGACCAAGCATATAGAGATTGATAGACATTTCATCAAACAGAATCTGGAAGAGAAGATCATCTCGTTTCCATTTGTGAGATCAGAAAAACAGTTGGCAGACATGTTAACAAAGGCAGTGTCAACCAAGTTCTTTGAAGAATCGATTGCCAAGTTAGGTATGGTAGATGTCTACCTACCAACTTGAGGGCGGGTGTTGAAATAAATAGTGGTCCATATTGAAAATAGAAAGCAAGCATTTGTACGCATGTGCTCCTTAGTGTTGGTAAAAATGAGAATAACAGCTACAATTGCACACAACATAATTCCACTATCAAATAAAATTAGGACAGAGCACAATCTTCATCAAGCTAATAAAATGGTGCCAATTTGATTGATGGAATGCTATATTCATGTTAACTTCTCATTTATCAAGGAAATTGCATTATAAAGTGCAAATGTGATTATAAAGATAAGTATATGATGAAAATGCAAATGTTTCAAGTCCAATAAAAAATGAAATATAGAAGAGACTTCATCCCCCACCCCCCCACCCCCTCTCCCCCCCTCCCCCTCAAAGTTTGTTATATCCATAAAAATAAAAGAAAAAGTGAGAAAAAAATCACCATGAAAAGTCCATGTATAAGCAGAACAGGAGGGCCCTTTTGTCTTCTGAGATTTCCAGAACTAGATGACACACGCTGAAGTCCCAGTACAAATCCATCTTTTGTTTGAGTCTACAACAATTGATTGGACACCTTACTTACGTTAATATTATCTGTTAACCACACAAATGACAAAATAGCTTAAAAATAAAATCAGATAGGGTAATGAATCTAATGATCATGTAATTCAAATCATGATTACAGGAATGTATATTACATATTTGTGATTAAAAGCTACTCTTCATCATATACATAGTCAATGCTATATAATCTATATGCCAGGAAAAGCTACTCTTCATCATATACATAGTCAAGTTCTAAACTCCTAACTATTATGGTTATATCCAATATCACTTAAATTTAAAAACAATTATGAACATATAAGAGTTTGGTCTACTCCTAGTTAACATTGACTTTTAAGATGGAACCCTATAATTCAAGTTCAAAAGGCTGAAAGCAGCAATTTGATTAGCTCAAAGCTCAGACATTGTGTCAGATTTATAGAATTAGTTTTTTTAAAGGAGCCACCACCTAATTATCCAAATAATGGTTGTCGAACAGGGGCTAAACATGAAAACGATGATAAACATTTTTACCTAATCTTCTTACTAAGGTCGAAAAAACTCAACACTCAATTCCAAAAAAAAAAATATGATTTTGAAAAATCAAAACATAAATAGCAACTTTACCAGTAAATTAAATACATATACATAAACGGAGAAGTTACATTGTGTTCTGAGCAAGGGAAACCAGAAGGTTCGATGAGTTGCGCGCAAAGACCAGCTACGTGTGACTTTTGCCGGAGGTTTGAGGTATCGTTGAAGTCTTCGGCGGACCTCACGGCAGACAGGAGGAGACTACTTAAGAGCGCCACTGTCACCGCCGCCGAAAGCTCCATTTTTTTCGGATAGGGGACAGCGGGAAGATCCCCAACGGCCTCAGCAACAGCAGTTCAGTTGTTATGATCCGATATAAATCTGTGCCACAATGGGACAGCGGGAAGATCTCCAACGGTCTCAGGAACAGCAGTTCAGTTGTTATGATCCGACATAAATCTGCGCCACAAGTTGCAGAGTTTGCTTATTGCACGTTTGACTATACGCTCGGATGGGCGCGTCGACATAGCTTAATCCAATTAGAAAAACACTGGAAGTCATCCTTCTTTTAAGATAGTTTTATTTCAGTCCCTCTCTTTAATTTGTTTCAAATTCACAACTCAAACTTTATGTTTAGTTTCAATTGATTCACCCTTTTAAGCCAACTAAGAGTCATTTTGGCAGGGCTTGTGCTCCCCGTAGAAGAGTTTTCAGAGTAAAGCTATTCTAGTCAAATAAAGTACTTTTAAAAAATTATTCAAATATGTTCAAAAATAACTTATTAATTTCAAAAGTAGCTTTTTAACCTTTTTTTTTAAAAATCATACTGAACGAGCCCAACAACCTTTCAAATGTGGGGTAGATGGAGAAATCGATGTGCACGAAATTTTAAATAAATTCTGAAAGCTCACCTTCCTTTCTTGTTAGGCATCAATATTGTAAGAACTAGACGCTTTGCAAACAAACAAGCATTGTGGGAGTTTTCATCCACAAATTACGAATAAACTACCAATGAAACATAGGCCAATAAGGAAAATTGAGAATTGTTCAAGATCCAATTACATTACTTAAAAAATAAATAAGTAAAATTAAAACTTAATAAAAGAGTTTCACAATCGACCGCTTCACCTGAAAAATCGCATTACTCGAAACTTACTCAATCTATTCATTTTTCAAATGAGGTAGAATTTCTTTTATTCACAAAATTCTTTTATCACCAACTCCCAATATGAATTTTGACTCTTTACATTCTTTTATTCACAAAATTCTTTTATCACCAACTCCCAATATAAATTTTGACTCTTTTACATTTTCGAGTTAATATCAAAATCAGTACTTGCAACGTTACTTCTACTCGAAAATACTGATGAAATTAAAACTGGTTCTATATAATATAATGCATAGATTGGTATAAATGAATCTATGTACAAAAAAATTCTAGAAATGTATGACTATTTTCATAGTGACACGAGTGCCCTTGAATATGTAATAAATGTATTTCTAAAAGAAACCAATTTTTTTCATGTAAAATTCATAAAAAAATTTAAAATTTTTAATCTATTTTTTTTTTTGAAAGAATGAATAAAAAGTAAAAACTAGCTTGCAACGGATTAGTTTCCATTGAAATTAATTATAATTCAAAAAAAAAATGCGACAAATTAAATCCATCAATATCATTTTATACAGAGATCCAGATTGGTAGAAATTAAAATCTCAATTTTAATCTAAGTCAAAATCAACAATTAATTTTAAAACATATATTTCATAGGACAAACAACTTTTTAACCACGTATTTCATCGACTTTTATCAAAATTTTCTAAAAATTATTTTTTAATCCCCACCAAATAGGGGGAAAGTAAGAAATCAGTATTTTAATTGCTTGTTAAATTTTAAGAAATTATTAGCATTGAAAATATAGATGCATTTTTAAAAATAAATTGCCAATTAAGCTAATATTTCCTTTTGATAATTATAAATCCTAATTATATTTCAATGAGAGCAATCAATTTTAAAAAATAAAATACTCAAGAACACACAAGATTTATAGAGGTTCGTCTTAATGTTAAACTACGTCCTCTTCATCACTACAGTAATTCATTGTGATGAAAAAATGTTTACAAAAGAAGATCACACTCCTATCTCCTCTAGCCTTTCTCTCTCCTTTTGATCAAAATGATAAATCTTAAGAATGACTCCCAATTTATAAGATAAATTAGAGCAAAATTGAATCCTCCAAGAGCTCTAAATTCTAATTACTTTATATAATTTTATAAGAATACAAATTTCTAAACAGTTCTTAGATTAAATTATGGTTTGGGGGCAAAGGTTCTAACTAGACAAAACACTTTAAAAAAGTATTCAAATGAGTTCAAACATAATTCTTCGTCTCAATATCAGCTTTTAATTTTCAAAAGTCTTGCTAAACAAGCTCTTGAGGTTCGTTTGGTATGTTTTTTATTTTTGCTTTTATTTCTTACTAGAAGAGCTCTTTAAGGAAACTATTATGATAAATTAAGGCGTGGGCGTGGATTGGGTTGGGTCGGTTTTTGCCCCAACACAAATCCAACCTAATATTATCGGTTTGTTCAAAATTCAACCCAACCCAACCCAACCCAACCCAACCCAATTATGTTTCGGTCGGGTTGGGTTGGGTTGGTCAGTTCGAAACTACTTGTCACATAAATATTAAATTCATCCATTTTTTGATTTAAAGTAACATTGATATAGTCATCAAATGTCAATAAGCTTGAAAATTAAAATAGTACAATCCACTAATACATAATCTCTTGCTGTTGAAACACATAGGAATAAAAGATAATCCTAAACTTGATTAATGGCTTATTGCCTTCACTTACTATAAAAAGTTACTAAAACATTCTATACACACTCCACCATTTTGTCATTTTTATCATCCATATTCGAAATGAAGGCAACACAAACTCCCGATGCATCTTCTTATACATCAACCTACAAAAGTATGGCTATTCATCAAGTGTTTAACGAGCAACTAAAGAACTTATAGAAAATTCAACGTGTAATGACGAAACTGTAAGAAAAATTCTTATATAGGAACGTGGTGCAAAAGAGGAGCATTAAAGGAAAAAATATTTAAATATATCCCTTTATAACTACTTTGGCTTTTTAGTGTCAATCAATATGGCATGATTGGCATCAAAGCCAATAAAGGTCCTTCACTAAAGTCATTTGCCACTAATTCTGATGACTGCACTGCTTGGCTTTTGCCAAAAATGAATGCGGCTCAAATGTCAGTGGCATGTTGAATGCACAAATAATTAAAATTTACTAGTATATTAAACTTAAGATGATTTGGTCATCCAATGTTACAATTTCAAATTTACCCGACTTTAATATCGAAGATAGGTTCTTGTTCTTAAGTATTATCACATATAAACTATTTAAACTTGAATTTTTTTAATAATTGGCGGGTCGGGTCGGGTCGGGTGGGTTAACGCATAATCCAATCCAAATCAACCCGACCCACTTAGAACCGAATAGAGTAAAAAATGGAAAAAAGGAACCAAAATGATAATTGGTCGGTTCGGTCGGGTTTGGTCGATTTTTGCCCACCCCTAATGATAATTGGTGTTTGGAAACTAATTTTTAAAGTAGCTTCTTCTTCTGTAAGAGATTTTAGAGGAAGTTAGTTTCCTATATTCAAAATGCTTTTGGATTTTAAAATCTCATTTTGAGTTCTCAAAGCCATGTTAAATGGCCCATGATAACTTTACAAGAAGGGGCTGAATAATTCAAATTAATAATCTTGCTACCAAAGGAGACATGACTCAAAATTGTAACAAAAATATCCTTATTTAGCCTTGGTTTGATACTCAATTTTTTCTTTCTTCTTTTTAACAATACATTCTTAAATAAAATAATATTATAGGTAAATCTAAAAAATTTCTTTATTTTTTAACCACATATTCTCAATCAACCTACTATTCCGAAATGAATTCTTACTATAAAAATGGGAAACAAACATGCACTTATGTTCAAACATAGTACGCAACCTATTTTGATTTTATGAATAAGACTTCAAGAATTTGACGAAAAATTTTCATCTGGTAATTTGATGTTATGGATATTATTCACCAAGTCGGAAGCACCGCGTATCATCAAGGGCAATACTCACTTGGAGTCGAGATTTATATCTGGCTCATTGTTTTTAAATGTTTATAAACATCTTGGTTAAAAATATACTTTTAGTTAAATCAATATATTTTTCAGTAGAATTCACAAGTAGTACTTATTTTTCCACCACAATTTTTGTTCCGGCAGGAAATAACACAGCATTTTCTACGAAAAATTACAGCAACAGTCCCTAATCTTTCTATTTTTTGCAAACTTTACCCTAACCTTCATTAACAATTAAAATATTAAATACAAAAAATAAAAAACTGAAACAAAACTTCATCTCAACCCCACCCCACCCCACCATTTCTTGAGATAAAATTAGAGACAAATCGGAGAGCGAAAGAAACAGAAATTCCAAAATTTGATTTTGATTTTTTCGGAATGCGAAAATTGATTATAAGTGAAGAAAGAGACGAATAAATCAATTATAAGTTCTGATTCTGGTGTATATTGCGTACATGAGGAGGCAGCAACGACAACTGAGTAGGTTTTCTACAACTCTTATGGGAAGATTTTTCTGAACGCTTGAAAAACTTTAATTACGATTTTACCCCTCCGTTGCCAGCGCCTAAAGACAGTTCCTTATCGTCCTCTTCTTCCTTACTAGCCGCTAAAGCCATCAGAGCTTCATCAACGTATTAGGATTCATCAGTTTCTTCGGCTTATGGACAGTCATTGTTCGTGCTTAATTGGGGTAGTTTTTCTAAGAAATTGAGATTGATTCATTTTTCCCTTATGGTTGGCAGAGGCGGTTTGTGGGGGCGGGATGGGTGGCGTGGGTTTGGTTTTTGGGGATGGGGTGGGGAAGAAGATGGCCTGGCACTTGTAACGGACATCCCGTTCGGCCCTTGAGGTTCTAGGGACCCCCAGACAGCCTGCCCCACTCATGCGACCGGCAAGCTTAGATGTGCAACATAAGCACAATATAGGGATAGAAAGCATGCCATCCAAACCTGATAAAGGGATATCGTCAGTGTACTTCCGAGAAATATAGCAATAAATCCGCAATAAGCAATCTTGCCATGCCACATGAGTAGGGGAGTTCTCTAAGTCCGTGACACACTCCCCCACTCAATCCGCTAATGTCCTCGTAGCGGACATGTGCTTCGCGTCTTCATGCATT
>OU503045.2:4783012-4798829 GCA_912172775.2 Fraxinus pennsylvanica
GTTACATTGTGTTCTGAGCAAGGGAAACCAGAAGGTTCGATGAGTTGCGCGCAAAGACCAGCTACGTGTGACTTTTGCCGGAGGTTTGAGGTATCGTTGAAGTCTTCGGCGGACCTCACGGCAGACAGGAGGAGACTACTTAAGAGCGCCACTGTCACCGCCGCCGAAAGCTCCATTTTTTTCGGATAGGGGACAGCGGGAAGATCTCCAACGGCCTCAGGAACAGCAGTTCAGTTGTTATGATCCGATATAAATCTGTGCCACAAGTTGCAGAGTTTGCTTATTGCACGCTTGAGTATACGCGCGAATGGGCGCGTCGACATAGCTTAATCCAATTAGAAAAAGGCCCTCTTTGGAGGGATATAGATTTTTCTACAAAATCAATTCCTATTTTCAACAACACATTCTCCAATAAAATAATATTTTCTATCACATCAATAATTTTTTCTTCTTTTTTTAACCACACATTTCCCATCATATCACTATTCAAAATCAATTCTTCCCTCAAAAATCCCTCCCAAACAAGCTCTGAGTCATCCATCTTTTAAGATAAATAAGTTTTATTTCAGTCCCTCTCTTTAATTTGTTTCAAATTCACACCTCAAACTTTATGTTTAGTTTCAATTGATTCACCCTTTTAAGCCAACTAAGAGTCATTTTGGCAGGGCTTGTGCTCCCCGTAGAAGAGTTTTCAGAGTAAGATATTTTATGTCAACTTTATTTAAAAGCTATTCTAGTCAAATAAAGTACTTTTAAAAATTATTCAAATATGTTCAAAAATAACTTATTAATTTCAAAAGTAGTTTTTTAACTTTTTAAAAATCAAATCGAAAGAGCCAACAACCTTTCAAATGTGGGGTAGATGGAGAAATCGATTTGCACAAAATTTTAAATAAATTCTGAAAGCTCACATTCCTTTCTTGTTAGGCATCAATATTGTAAGAACTAGACGCGTTGCAAACAAACAAGCATTGTGGGAGTTTTCATCCACAAATTGTAGCTACCTTCTTGTTACGAATAAACTACCAAGGAAACATAGGCCAATAAGGAAAATTGAGAATTGTACAAGATCCAATTACATTACTTAAAAAAAAAAAAAAATTAAAACTTAATAAAAGAGTCTCATAATCGATCGCTTCACCTGAAAACTCGCATTACTCGAATTATGCAATCTATTCATTTTTGAATGAGGTAGAATTTCTTTTATTCACAAAATTCTTTTATCACGAAATATAAATTTTGACTCTTTACATTTTCGAGTTAATATCAAAATCAGTACTTAAAACGTTACTTCTACTAGAAAATACTGATGAAATTAAAAATGGTTCTATATATGAAAAAAAAAATAAAAAAAAAATTGATCTTTCTACACGATCACCAAGTATATAATATATTGCATAGATGGGTATAAATGTATCTATGTACAAAAAAAATCTAGAAATGTATGACTATTTTCATAGTGACACGAGTGCCCTTGAATATTTAATAAATGTATTTCTAAAAGAAACCAATTTTTTTTCATGTAAAATTCACAAACAAATTTAAAAATTTTAATCTATATTTTGAAAGAATGAATAAAAAGTAAAAACTAGCTTGCAACGGATTAGTTTCCATTGAAATTAATTATAATTCAAAAAAAAAAAAAGCGACAAATTTAATCCATCAATATCATTTTATACAGAGATCCTGATTGGTAGAAATTAAAATCTCAATTTTAATTCAAGTCAAAGTCAACAATTAATTTTAAACCACATATTTCATATGACAAACAACTTTTCAACCACGTATTTCATCAACTTTTATCAAAATTTACTAAAAATTATTTTTTAATCCTCACCAAATAGGGGGAAAGTAAGTAATCAGCAATGGGCGTATTTTAATTGCTTGTTAAATTTTAAGAAATTATTAGCATTGAAAATATAGTTGCGATTTTTAAAAATAAATTGCCAATTAAGCTAATATTTCCTTTTGATAGTTATAAACCTTAATTATATTTCAATGAGAGCAATCAATTTTAAAAAATAAAATACTCGAGAGCACACAAGATTTATAGAGGTTCGTCTTAATGTTAGACTACGTCCTCTCCTATCACTACAGTAATTCATTATGATGAAAAAATGTTTACAAAAGAATATCGCACTCCTATCTCCTCTAGCCTTTCTTTCTCTCCTTTTGATGAAAATGATAAATCTTAAGAACGGTTCCCAATTTATAAGATAAATTAGAGCAAAATCGAATCCTCCAAGAGCTCTAAATTTTAATTACTTTATATAATTCTATAAGAATACAAATTTCTAAACAGTTCTCAAATTAAATTTTGGTCTGGGGGGCAGAGCCCCTCGCACTCCCTCAGGAGGGGAGCCTCTTGCCCCCTTCCAACCCTCACGACGACCTCATCATGGAGGTCGATCCGCGACCCGCTTCTCAAAATGACAATAATTATGATCGACAATAATTATGCTTTACAACTTAACACTTTTTTGGTGACTAAGATTTCTAACATAAAATCCATTGTTACCTTTTACGATGTAGGATTTTATGACCAATGGGAAATTTTCCATGGATTTTTATACTTGAGCTGATGCCATGTTTTCATTTTGTAGTGAGATTTATTAAAATTTAGATATCGCCTAATGAATTCATACTACATTTTCTACATAGATTATGTTTAACAATATTTATGCTTTTGATTCTTGTAGTCTTGTAAAAGAGTTTCTTGAGAAAGTTATTTTAGGTGGGCTTCCTTTAAAAACTTTTCTAATTAGACAAAACACTTTTAAAAAGTATTCAAATGAGTTCAAACATAAATTCTTTGTCTCAATATCAGCTAAACAGGCTCTTAAGGTTCGTTTGGTATGTTTTTTATTTTTGCTTTTATTTCTTACTAGACGAGCTCTTTGAGGAAACTATTATGATAATTGGACTAATTTTTAAAGTAGCTTCTTCTTCTGTAAGAGATTTTAGAGGAAGTTAGTTTTCTATATAAATTGAAGAAATACTTTTATGAAACTAATCAAACGGATTCAAAATGCTTTTGGATCTTAAAAAATCTCATCTTGAGTTCTCAAAGCCATGTCAAATGGCCCATGATAACTTTACAAGAAGGGGCTGAATAATTCAAATTAATAATCTTGCTACCAAAGGAGAGACAGGACTCTCAAAACTGTAACAAAAATATCCTTATTTAGCCCTGGTTTGATACCTATTTTTCTCTTTCTTCTTTTCAACAATATATTTTTAAATAAAATAATATTATATACAAATCTAAAATAAAATCTTTATTTTTTAATCACATATTATCAATCAACCTACTATTCCAAAATGAATTTTTACTATAAAAATGGAAAACAAACACGCTCTTATGTTCAAACATAGTAAGCAACCTATTTTGATTTTATGAATAAGACTTCAAGAATTTGACGAAAAATTTCCACCTTGTAATTTGATGTTATGGATATTATTCACCCAGCCGGAAGTACTGCGTATCATCAAGGCCAATACTCACTTGGAGTCGAGATTTACCTATTCTATGACTTAGCTTATATCCGGCTCATTGTTTTTAAATGTTTATAAACATCTTGGTTAAAAAAATACTTTTAGTTCAATCAATATATTTTTCAGTGGAATCAACAAGTAGTACTCACTTTTCCACCACAATTTTTGTTTCGGCAGGAAATAACACAGCATTTTCTAGGGAAAATTGCAGCAACGGTCCCTAACATTTCCAAATTTTGAAGACTTTACCATAACCTTCATTTTGTGCTAGCGAAGGTCCATAACCTTTCATAAATATGCAGTTGCGGTCCATCTGGACGGAAACTTTCCAGAACACCGTTAGTTGACCAATAAAACTTGACTTTAACCAATTTTGAACAAAATGTAAGGGGTGAAATTGTAAGTTTAGATTTTCCTATTATAAACAATTAAAATATTAAATAAAAAAAATTGAAACAAAACTTCATCTCAACTGGCCATCAATCACCTCTTCTTCCTTACTAGCCACTAAAGCCATCAGAGCTTCATCAAGGTATTAGGATTCATCACTTTCTTCGGCTTATGGACAGTCATTGTCCGTGCTTAATTGGGGTAGTTTTTCTAAGAAATTGAGATTGAATCATTTTCCCCTTATGGTTGGTAGAGGCGGTTTGTGGTGGCGGGATGGGTGGCGTGGGTTTGGTTTTTGGTGATGGGGTGGAGAAGAAGATGGCCTGCTACTGCTCCTCCATTTCTTTTCTTTTTTTAGTAATTTAAATTTGTGTGCATATGGATGAAAATGCCCCTATTTAAAATAGTCAAAATACCTTATATTTGTATTTTTCAGGTCAACTAATGATATCTTGGACGGTTCCGTCCAGGTGAATCCGAGCTGCATATTTAGGAAATGTTAAGGATCTTAGCTGACACAAAATGAAAGTTATGATAAATTTTGCAAAAATTGGAAAGGTCCTACCGTTGCTGCAATTTTCCCCATTTTCTAGGAAGGACAGAAGAAATTTACTATAAACCCTAATTTTCGTTCAATTATTCCCTATACTCTGGTTCAATTTCTAGTCAAGAAAAAGAAAATTAATGGGTTACTGGAATACATCTACCATTCTTGGTGCGGGTTCTTGTGGAACCGTGCATTTGGCAGAAGATATATGTTTTGAAAACAATAGAGAGGTCCACAATATATCTTCTCCCTCAATGCGCACCTGGTGGATCCCTCGCTGATCAGATAAAAAACTATGGATGCAATATGCCTGAATCTCTCGTCTCATGTTACAGCTATATGCTGCTTAACAGTCTCTCTCACGTATGAAAAAGGGTTTGTTCACTATTGTTGAAGTGGCCAACATGAGATAATAATCTCACATGCAATGGCGACTGCCGTTTGTGGTGGTGGTGGTTGTGTGAGGGAAGAAGAGACAGCAAGGATTAAGTATAAAAAATTATATTACTTCTTGTATTGATTTCACAATTTCACATCTACCAAACAATGTGTACACATGAATTGCTAAAAGTACAAAAATCGTAAAAAAGAAAGAAAATCTATA
The DNA here is from genome assembly GCA_912172775.2 of Fraxinus pennsylvanica. Classification (NCBI taxonomy): domain Eukaryota; kingdom Viridiplantae; phylum Streptophyta; class Magnoliopsida; order Lamiales; family Oleaceae; genus Fraxinus; species Fraxinus pennsylvanica. Next base: position 4,788,049 of record OU503045.2, read on the forward strand.
AACCATAGGACAAAAATAAAATAAAACAACTTAATTCACAACTTTATGTTGTTATTTTATGCCATAGGCAGAGACAGATGATCCCATAACAACAAAACAATTATACAAACTTAGGTTTCACAGAAACAGAAACGAGAAGGCATAAAGAAGCTATGCATCCACCAGCTAATGCCCTCGTCCACGATGACTTGGCCCTGAGTACGCCATCTCGATTTTAAACCCGGTCATTATCGGATCAGACAAAGATTGATCCTTCACAGGTCTGATGCACACAGCATGCGAGATCAAAAGGAAGAAGATGACAACAAAAAAAGCCTTTAGGGCCAATACAAAAGCATGAGACCTCATCTTTTTTGTATTGTTTTGGCCAAAAGGCAAAGGTTGTTGGAACTGTGAATTCCTGAACTGTCTATATAAAGGTGATAAAAAGGATAGTAGGAGCCGAAGAAGGGCATGTTTTTTTGACTTGGGAATTGGGACTTTTTAGGGTTAGTTTGACAAATGTAGAGGCTAATGGTTTGAATTGAAAAATAGTGGGCATGCTGGAAAAGTAATTTGGCATAGTCAAATAAAACAGATATGGATTGTAAGACCTTAAACTTTGGTGGGATTTTTAAGTTTGTTTCAATATTTGTTGTTTACCAACGACCTTTTCAAATCTAAAGGTAAAATTGCAAAGTCGGTCCTCATTCTTTCGTTCAAACTGCAAAAAAGAAAAAGTAACTTCAACTTACTCTTTATTCCGTACATAGCCACACGTCCTTGCTTATCCACGCCCGGAATTATAGTCCTCCGACATAGAATTTTATAAAATAATTCTTGCATAGTGCATCTCAAATGACGTATTTAGCTTTGGATTTAACCATTTCTTTTAGCAAAGAAGAAAAGATTGTCACGTACTTCAATAGCATCAAAAGAGTACCTTCCAACTTTTTCATCTAGCTCGGGAAGTTCCAATCGAAAGAAGAAGTCTTGAAAACTCTAACCCTTTTTCACCACAGGTAGGCGAGAAAACATGAAGGTGGATGTATTTGAGAAAAACTTCCAAATCAATGCGAAGATAGCTTAATTGGAATAATCAGATTTTTTCTTCTCCTCAACAAATAATTGCTTGCATAAAATTCTAATTGCTAGTTGGGTTGGTTCGATGGCATATTGATCGCTAATTGACCCCTTTGAATTGCATGAAATTAGGATACTCTAAAAATCTGAGGATGAAGTTTTCATTTAATTGTCATGAGTCTTGAATGAAAATATACTTCACTTTTAAATGTTATAGTCATCAGTTCAAATTAATAAAAGAAATCCAAATTTGTACAGTTGGATAGGTTATGGTCACATAACAAATCGTTAGAGATTAGAATGGTTTCTTTTTGACTAAATAATAATGAAAAGTTGGGAACTAACTTACTCTTTTTAAGATTTTAAGGACCAACTTACTATGCAGACAATAGGTTGAAGACCAATGGTACAAGTTTCCTCAAATCATCTCCCTGTCTCTCCCTTCATCCTTTTTGTCTGTCTCCTCAAAATCTTCCATTGGTTGCTTCTTCCGGTCTAAGCACGAAATGGTGGTCTTTTCTTTCGACTAAAATTCTTATTCAATACTAGATATTGTATAATAAAATTATTTTTTTAAAATCTTGTTCAATACTTTCGAATTCAACATATCAAATATGTCATAAAATATATTTGTCGAGTTTGAAAAGTGTAGTATAATATATTTAATTGAAGATATAGACGAAATAAATTATAAAAGTAAAACTATTTTAGCTCAACTCGCGTTAAAGATAAGTTACGTGTGAATTAATTAGTCTCCGTTGTTTATCATAATTTCAAAACTTTTTTTTTCTTCAAACTCATTTCAACCACACATTTTCAAAATAAAATATTTTGCACGTAAATCCAATTTTTTTCTACTTTTTAATTATACATTCTCCAAAATTTCAGTATTCCAAATCTCATTTTTCTATTTTAATAGTCAATCATGCTACACAAACATATTCAAAAACAGAGGAGACACGTGTCAATACATGATTAGATAGTTTAAAAAAAATACTCAAATAAGTGCTGCCAAGTCGATCTGTCCATCATTTCTCTATCTTTGATCAAGTTCAAATATCATTATTCTTTAAAGTACCTATTTGATGCACATTAAAATGAGAGAATGCATTTTTTTGAAGTGGTGTGATGGGAAATATGTGGTTGAAAAAGAAGGAAAAATTATTGATGTGATGGAAAATATTATTTTATTGAAAAATGTGTGGTTGAAAATGAGTAGAATAATGAGAATGAAAAAAATAATGTGGATCAAATAAGGGCCAGATAAACGGGGCTAAATTATTGAACATCTCAAATGGATGTCATGACTGTAATTTGAATATGTTCAAAAGTCATTTAATTGATATCTAAATTGATATCGACATCAGTTGGACTATATAAAATCACTTAGGAATTAAACATACCCACGCAGCACAACACGTATGACCTCAAAAATCACATTAATTAGTAAATTAAACAGAGCCGACAACCTTAGATTTTTTTGACTGAAATTTGAAAAATAGAACCGAATAATAATCTTGATAAAAAACTTGACGGGTTGCCAATTTTGTATGGTTCCTTTATGGAAACTAATTTATTTTCCAAAAACATTACTCATATTCGATCAGATTCTGAATCCTAATAAGGCGAGAAAACACTAATTCATCAAGGATTAGGAAATAGGAATTGTATATATAAGAAGCCAATGCATATAGCATTGGAGTAGTAATTCTCTTCACTGTTAAAATTAATCAGATTATATCTTCTCTTTTCTTACGTCAAAAAATAAAAAACCATGGAATACGAGCAAGAATTTATGGAGATCTTCTCACGGCTACCTGTGAAACCCATATACAAATTATTCTCTTCACTTTCCAAATCTTTTAGCCAAATACCATTCGATAATTTCTTTGTTAAAAATCAATGCGAAAAGACGCAGTTGGTTGATGATAAAGATTTCTTTATTCAACCGCATACAAATTCATGGCTGTGGTGCTCAGATGTTCTAGAGCTTCATTCATGCATTAGAAGCTCCATAGATGGCTTACAAGTGCCTTACAGTTCTCTTGAATTTATTGCAAGAATTGGTAGGGTTCTTGCTTCGAGTAATGGGCTGGTTTGTTGTAGAAACTTCACAAACGACATAAAACCATTATTTATATGCAATCCAGCAACCCAGTATTGGTTGGAAATATCCCACCCATATGGTTTCGATTCTGAAAGAAACTTAAGAATCGTTTTTGAATGCAATAATGTCGAAAAGATTACTGATGATTTCATGTTAATGTCAATAATGGGGGCATCTGATTGGGGTTCTGACCCCCTCTGCAAAATTTACTCACCCAGAGAAAAAATTTGGAAAGTTGGAGGGAGAATAAAGATTGGTGCAGGCCGAAATATTTGCTACGAAACAGCGTTTTGTCAGAATGGAGTGGTCTATCTACTTTCCGACAACGGTCCATATTTTGGAGAAGACAGTCCATTCTTTTGGCCATACATTGTGGCTTATGATGTCGAGAACAGCATTACAAAGTTCTTGAAATTGCCTGAAAATTCAAGAAGAGGTATTCACGATCTAGATTGCAGACTAAGTATTTTTAAGTGGGGAAATTCAGGCAATTCTATGCGGTCTATATGTTTAGTCAAATTGTACTATAATGTGTTTAGCATCTGGGTGCGAACTGATAAAGAAAAAAGTTCATGGCATCAGGTTTTTGAGATGCACGTACAAGACATGGGATTGGAGGGATCTGATCTAGCGGTGGCCGGTTTTACGGTTCTGAACGGAAAAGTTCTGCTCGTTGCAACAGATTCAATGGTTTATCAGTACAATTTGTCAAGTGAGAACAGTGGAAAAGTCGAGAAAATTTGTGGGCATGCTTGTGGGAAAGATGTGTTTTTCCATTCCTTTTCGAGTTCCCTTCGTTCATGTGGAGATGGTGCAACAAAATTTGCTGCATGTTAGAGCTTAGTTTTCTTTGATTAGGTTTAGTTTTCAGTATTTATTTTTATGCGTGATGTATTGTGACATCTAATTTTTACGTTCCTTTTAATTACTTATTCTCAGCCTCATTACATCTTATCTCGTTTTCTTAATGAAGTTTAAATAGAGATCAAGTTCAACTAGACTTCTGCCAAATAAATCAAGATTTAATGAGGCTTTCACTGCAGACAGTATTTAGTTTTCATCTAATCACTCTCTTTGGATATATGCTCAAAGTATTAAAACTTAAATATTTTCGATTATTAATGAATAAACAATAGGTTTTTATTTATTTCGATTGGTAGATTGCTGGAATGTATTGTGATGAAATTGTTTGATTTTCAATCTATTGTGAAATTTGAATAATAGAACCAAATAATAATTAAAAAAAAAAAAAGTCAGCATGATATCATCCAAGAATATTGCCACAAGATTTCATACCACATATGTAGACTGATTGCCAAGTGGGAATTAAATAACTTCACGTTTTGTTCGACTTAAAAATTTATAATTTTTATATTGATTTCCTATTTTGTTCTTTCTATAATTAATAAAATATATTATTATATTCTCTATTTTTTTTAAATAGAATTGTCGAATAAATTTACACGGTATGTAATGAATTTGAACAGATGTTAAGTTTGTTTGGGAGAGATTTTAATCAAATAAAAATTGAAAATATAGTAGTTATTGGATCTCATTCGTCTAATAAAAATTAACAATAACGATTAATTTTTCAATTTTAATCCGATTTTAATCAAACAAGCTCTTAATTCCCCAAAGACTCATTAAGCAGTCCAATTTTTACCTAGTCCATGGTCCAGTCTTATGCATCCACCATTACACCCAAAAAAAAAAAGAGTATTTGTGGCCAAAATTTATTAGGAATTTTACAATTTTCATCCCCAACTATTGCAAGATATAACAAATTTATCCTGGATCTTTCTCTTTAGCATTCCATCCCAATCTTTCAATTATGTAGTAAAACTCGATATTCCCTCCTTTTTGACCAATAAATGTCAAATTTGTCACTCTATTTAAATAAACATAAATTTAAAAAATAGTAAAACAATTAAAATAAGGAAAAATTACAAGTTATGTCACATAACTATTTAGGGCGTGTTCGGTAGAGATTAAAATTGGATTAAAATTGAAAAACTAGCATTTATTATTGACTTTTATTAGACGAGTGAGACCCAATAATTGTCATATTTTCAATTTTAATTGGATTTTAAACTGTACCGAATAGGCCCTTAAAAAGTACAAATAAAACTCACTTAAAACAATCAAATATATATTAACACATAAAAAGAATTCAAAAAATTTCATCTTTCTCCAATATAGCTCGCCCACGAACACCCGCGCCACCCCGCGCATCCTAATCCACCCTCACCTACGGCCAAATATGAGCATAATATAATACAAAATGACATCTTTTTTTCTTGAAGACAATAATGAATTGACTTCTTTTTATTTTACGGGGCTTGTAATTTAATTAAATTAGCCATGGCAATAAACGCAAAGAAATGATTATTTAATGTAATAATTAGAACAATAATTAAGCTATGTTCAAAACATTTGAATAATAAGAATCAGCCGCCGAGTCGCCGACCGTGGGTAGGGTTTCATTTGGGTATGTGAGTTTGTTTGAGAAAGATGAAACCCAGTTTTTAAACTATTTTTCATGATTTAATATGTATTTAATTTTTTTACTTGTGAATTATTTGTATTTTTGAAAAGTCACGGAACTCAATTTACGACTTTTTCCCTATTTTTGTTGTTTTACTACTTTCTTTATTTATGATTATTTTAAAGAGAAGGGAATGGCGATTTTTGCTACATAATTGAAATATTGAGGGATAAATTATGCGAAAAAGAAGTTGAAGATAGATTTCTTACATTTCGCAAAAGTTGATGATGAAAAATGCAAATATTCTAGTTTTATTTAACATTATAGCACGTCAATTAACATGAACACGTGCAAAAAAATGAATGAAAAAAAATCCACTCCACTTCAATTGATATCTAACGTTATTCCACTTGAATTCTTCAATCACTATATGCTATATAATTGTAAATTAATTAAGCTCCCGTTTGGTCCCCATTATTTGAAATGTTAATGGTTGAAATAGTATTCTTTTGAAAAATGTGTGGTTAATAAGAAGAAAGATTAAATAAATTATAATTTTAATGGAACCAAACATGGGCTAAATAGGAGACGAGATAAATCTAAAAAGTTCATATTTCTATCTTACAATTTTATTTGCGCTATGCAAAGCATATTTTTAATCATAATAGATAGCTAACATTCAAATTAACAATTTTGTTTGTCGTCTAAGAGTATTTTCAAGAGATTCTTTAAATATGAGATACTCTCTATTTTAAAGAGTTGATATTTAAAATTATGCTTCAAGAGACTCTTTAAATTAACATTTAAATTTATAGAGTGAGTTTGGAGAGTCAAACTCGCTCTCTATAATTAAATGCATTTAAAGAGTTTCAATTTTTAATATAGGAAAATAATAAAATAATCTTAAAAAAAACTAGTCAAAATAAAAAATAAAGAAAAATAATAAATATTTTTTGGGAATAGTAAAATCAAATGTTAAATATAAAGAGTTTGTTGAAATATTTCAAAATTTTAACTTTCTAAATTTATAGACGCTTTATCTATGTCAACGAGTCGAGCTGGAAAAAAAGTTCGGGCTAGGCTCGAGCTTTTTTAGGTCAAGCTTTTTTGGGCTCGAGCCAAACTGAGCAAAATCCGACCAAAAAAAATTAGGCTCAGCCCGAGCTCTAGCACCGTTCGAATTTTTTTTTTTTAATGTCAATTCTACATTTTTACTTACAAAATTTAAAATTCGTACGGTTTATACGTACTATAAATTAAATAAAAAAACTCTGGCTCGGCTCGAGTTTTTTTAGGCCGAGCTTTTTTGGGCCCAAGCCGAGTAAAGTCCGGCCAAAAAAATGAGGCTCGGTTGAGCAAAGCCCAGCTCGAGCTTTTTTCTAGCCGAGCCCGAGCTGCCCAAGCTGACGAACTTTTTTGCCATCCCTAGACGCTCTCCAAATGATAGAATATACTCTCTAAAAATATAGAGCCTCTTAAAGATGCTCTAAGTAGTGACTAACCTTGTTAGTTGAATTTTTTGAGATGGATAGACTAACATATCTGAAATATAACATAGCGTACAAGTTAAATGACTAATCAATAGTTGAGTTCATGAGTAACTCGTTGGGTTAAGGAGTCTTAAGTACTTCAACTCCTTAATTTTCTAAACCAACTCTTTAGATAAGTACTAGTGAGACGCACATGTAAGACGCGCCATAGTGTAGTTAACTACGTAATAGCGTATTATGAATAACAAAAAATAAAAATAAAAATAAATAACTAACATGAAATAATCAATTTTATAGCAATCACAACAAGATTATCTCTATCTTAATATTATAGTCACAATTAGAACACTTGTGATAGTGTCAATTTTTGCGAACACTACATAATATGAATTGTGGAGATTATATGTGGCACAATGATGTTTACACTGCTGACCGGATGATTAGTTGGATGTTTGACCGAGTGTCTGCTGACTTGTTGACTGCTGCCTTATTTCTTGTTAAAGAGTTCTTTATGAAATGCGATTTCTTTAATGGGTGCTAACGGTATCTGATGTCGCCAATTGTCAACTTCAACGCCATTGGATGGTTGATCTTCTGGCAACTTCTAATACACCATTCATTTGTCTAAGGTTTGAGGAATTCAGTCATTCATTTCTTTCTTTCTCTCTGTGCGACTCTTGTGATTCTCTTTTCTCTTTCCCTCACTGAAAAAGTATAGAAGGCTTTCTTTGATCTATTAGATAATATCATTTGTATATAAAACCTTGAGTGATTTGTATGTGGTTGAGTGATGAGTTCTTGAGTGAACATTTGAATAGATCAAAAAGCATGTTGAAGTAATTTTGAGTGATTTGTATTGGGGACTAACAATACTTCAAATTGAAGATTTAAAGACAAAAATGTGAAAAACAAATGTTAGGACCAAGTTGCTATAAAATTATAGTTTGAAAATCAAAGGTACAATTTCAAGTAAAAATCTAAAATCTAATTAAAACTTTGTTTGACAACCATTATTTCAAATCTCTTTTTAATTCTCACTTATTTTCAATCATACATTTACACAATAAAATATTTTGCACATAAACTCAAAATTTTTCTACTATTTTTTAATTATACATCCTTAATCACTATTCAAATCTCGATTTTCTTAGAATAATGGCCATCAAACTTTTGGACAAAATGTGGAAAATTGAATTGTATTTAATTATCCAGGGCAAATTTAGGCCGTATTTAGCTCCGAATTGGACTTCCATTTCAAAACAACCACGCTACATGTACAAAATTACTTGACAAAATAGGTCGACAAAGTGACCTGGCATCAATTATGAAAAAAAAAAACCTTAAAAATTCGAAATTTAGAAAACCCAACATCGCTCTCTCTCTCTCTCTCCCATTTCCCCCAAATCAACTTAAACCAAACCCTTCCTCCCAAATCACAAACCTTCGACAGCCACTCGGGTCCAGCAGCATCCGTAGCTCCGGCGTCATCCCCACCTCCAGCTGCCGGTACGTCACATATTTAAGAGCAAGTTCACAGCTCAATTTCTTTCTCATGTTTTTGCTTTCAATAACTTTTTGTATCCTAAGTTCAGTTTGTTGCTAGCTGTCCTCACCGTTATGCACCAATTCTGTTGGAGGGCAGAGGTGGTGAATGAGCACCATTGTTATGGAAATGTTGGTGTTAGAGAATTATTGAGAGCAATTACCCAAGACCCAAACCCACTCCACCAGGCCCAAGTGAGGTTCCATCCCAAAACCAATTGGTAATGAGTGGAATAGTCCACTTGGGTTATATGGTGGGTTTATTTTCTTCCCACAACCGATGTGAGACTCGTTTGCCCCATGTTGGGTATTTNGGTATTTTAGTGATGTCCAGATAACCCCTAGGCAATGATGAAAAATAGTGGCCCATTAACTTCATAGGCTATAAGCCCATGATTGAAGAATATCATTTAATCCACACCACATAGAGTTGGAACCCAATTGTGTTGGGTGTTTTGAGGAAATCAGCCCATTAGGGTTTGGTGCTCAATACCCGTTTTGGAAGATAACCTTGAAGAACATATTGGATGCACTTTGTATCCTTATCCTCTGTATCTCTATCTTTGATAACTAATTTCATATCTTGAGGAGTCTATCTACATGAGAAACTCTTGAAAATTCGGTTCTACTTCCTACCTATAAAATGGGTTCTCTAGCCTCGGTTTTCAACACACCAAAAATACTTTGCTTTGTGCTCACAGTTAGAGGAAGCTGAAAACCGTTCTCTGCCTTTGTGTGCTATCTTCTTCAGCCTTAGTGTGCCTCTGAGATTCTACTGTTATCTCCAACTTTTGGTGTACCCCTTTGTGGTGTTGTGGATTGAATCTCTGAGCCGAATAGAAAGGGGATTATTTGTTCATTTTAGTTTCCACTCTTCTTTCGTCAATTTCATTATATTTTTGTGTTAATCCACTTACTGACTTGGTTAATTCTTCATTTGTAGGATGGGTAAACACTAATAATTGGTATCAGAGCCTGGGTGTGCGAAATCCGGCCAGAAATCGACGAAAAAAGGGCTGGAAATCTCGAAGTTCTTCAAGTCACCCAAACCTGCAAACTCAAATTTCGGCCAAACCACTCACCTGCCGGAAAATCTGAAGTCAGACCCGGACTCAGCAGGCTCAGGCTCACCTTCCGGTGGTGCGCGTGGTGGTGACGCACCGGCGACCGGCGGTGCGTGAGTGGCGCGTGGGGGCTCATCTCCGGTAGCTCTCTTCAGGCAGTTTGCTTAATTTAATGTCCTGAACGTACTGATATAATTTGTTTCGTGTTTCAGGTTTTACAGAAAAATTTGGACGATTTTTCCCTTGGTGGGATTGATGTTAAAAACTACAAAAAATATTTACTGAATTACTTTAGGCCATAAATTGCGGTCCTAAAGCAGTAAATTCGCATCTCTCGTAATTTACAGATTCAGATAGGTCCGCTCTGATAAATTGGCTGAAACCTTTACATTATCGCACTAGCAGATCATCATGTGAGGTGATCATTAGGATTGGGCGTTGCCATTGCTTGGTAACCATTGTTTGTTGGTAGATCTAGGATTATTTGTCATTATCCGTTTAATTTCTAAGTGAAATTACTTATTGTTTTTTTTTTTTTTTTTAGATTTATTTGTTGAACATTGTTATTTAATCTCATATTATTTTAGAATTGAACCCGGACTCCTATTCTAGTTTCTTCCCTTGACCTGAGAACACGATTCTCACGGAATCCTGGGGTTCTAAAATAGCGTATTATTGTGAAACCATAGGAATCTTGTTACTTTGTGTAATCTGTGTGACATGTGACTTTTACATACCTGAGTTTGTGATCTATGCATTTTTAAAGAGAGTATATATACATCCAGGTGAATTGCATAATATCATTGCACATAAAATATTTATTCAACAAAATTGAAATAAAAATAAAATGAAATGAAAAACATAATGCACGTGAAAGTGGAGGCACGTATCTATGGACTTTTGCTTTGAGGTTGTAAGATGCTCTAGCAATTTTTGCATTGCCCTAATACTGCCAAACAACAACAAAAATGAAACAAATAAATATGAAAAGAATGTTTTTAGTGCAACTATATTTGGTTTGACGCAGCACA
>OU503045.2:4831837-4864028 GCA_912172775.2 Fraxinus pennsylvanica
TCACATATTTAAGAGCAAGTTCACAGCTCAATTTCTTTCTCATGTTTTTGCTTTCAATAACTTTTTGTATCCTAAGTTCAGTTTGTTGCTAGCTGTCCTCACTGTTATGCACCAATTCTGTTGGAGGGTAGAGGTGGCGAAGGAGCACCATTGTTATGGAAATGTTGGTGTAGAAGGCTGTCCTGGTTCTGGCTGTGGAGGTGGTGACATAGTGTGGAGAATGCTGAGAGAAAGTTGATAGAAATAGATAACTTTGTTTCACCGTATGGATTAATTCAGTGGGATTATAGGTGCTTAAAACTTATCTTCAAGCTTATCATCACCCTGCAATTCTGATGCTTTTGCTCCTACTCTGGCGGAAGAAAAAGATTTCTATCCTATGACTATAAAAAATCAATATGCTTAAAATTAGGACATATCGCTCGGGTATGAATTGTTCTGAATCTCAGTGGCTCAATCCAGAGACAGAGGTGGCCTATCACATTTTGGATATGAATACAGGACTTTAGGTCCAGTATAAATTTATAATTATTTTGCCATGGCTGAAGATTTCCCTTTTTCCATCAGCCTAATCTTGCAGTCCAATTTCTGCCTCTGTATATAGCGAAGATGAAGAATGAGCCACCTACTTTCTGCTTCTGTATTGCCTCATCAAATTGGGAGGAAATGGGTTTGGAGGAGGAGATTGATTTGGAGGAAATGGTGAGAGCCGGAGAGAAAATGGTTTATTCTGCAAACAAAGATTTTTATTTTTTCCCCACAAAGATTTCCCATTTTGGCGCCCTCAGCTTGGTGTAAAATTAAATCACAGCTGTCCACTGCCATTTGATCTCCACCCTACTAGTCACTTTGTCAACAACTTTTGTCAAACAACTTGGTACAAATAGCATCCGGAGGACCACCCAACACGCTTCAGCCTATGGACAAATTTTCCCGACACTTTTCACTCTACAAATTTCGCTTTATCTCCTTCCAATTTCGTCAATGGCACCAGCTGACTTCACACTCCCTCTGTTCTTTGTCTTCAAACAATTCGAACCCACCACCACCTATAAACTTCTCTCACCTCTTACAGGGTTACATTCCACACCCTCACCTGCTCCAAATCCATGCCCGTATATTCCGACACAATTCCCACCAAAATGACCTCGTTGCAACTCGTCTCATTGGCCATTACCCTTCAAATTTTACCTTGAAAGTGTTTAATTGTTTGGAGAAACCCAACATTTTCCCGTTTAATGCAATCATTAGAGTGTTGGCTGAAGATGGCCTGTTTACAAATGCATTTTTCGCTTTTAAAAAGCTGAAGTCAATGTCCCTTTTGCCCAATGACTTGACGTTTTCTTTTATTCTTAAAGCGTGTTTTAGAGCCGCCGATGATTTGAGTAATGTTAAACAAGTGCATTGCCATGTTGTGAAATCGGGTTTTGTTCATGATTCATTTGTTTGTAATGGTTTGCTTGTGGTTTACGCTAAGCGGCTTAAAGATTTGGCATCAGCTCAAAAAGTGTTCGATGAAATGCCCGAGAAAGATATGGTTTGTTGTTGGACTTCTTTGATTTCTGGGTATGCTCAAGTGGGCTTATCTGAAGAAGCTTTGAAGCTATTTTTGGTAATGATTAAAGAAAACTTGAGGCCTGAAAATGATACCATGGTTAGTGTTTTATCTGCATCTGCGAACCTTAATGTTATAAAGATTGAGAAATGGGTGAATATTTTGATGACATATATAAAGGATTTTGGTTCCAATAAATTTGGTTTTGGTTATGTGAATACAGTTCTTGTTTATTTATATGGGAAGTGCAAAAAGACGGAACAAAGTAGGGAAAGATTTGATGACATTACTGTAAATGGGAAAAAGAGTGTGCTTCATGGAATGCTATGATAGGGGCATATGTTCAAAATGGTTGTGCTTCAGAGGCTGTAAGCCTTTTTAAATCGATGGTGCAGAATTGTATTTGTCGACCCAATCATGTAACAATGGTTAGTGTGCTTTCAGCTTGCACCACAGTTGGTGATTTAGACCTCGGCACATGGGTGCACGAGTACATGAGAACTAGAGGGCACAAAGGTGTGATGTCTTCAAATGTAAATCTTGCCACTGCATTGATAGATATGTACTGCAAATGCGGGAGTTTGGATAGGGCAAGAGGGGTTTTTGATCAAATGATTGAGAAGGATGTTGTTTCGTTGAATGCCATGATAATGGGTCTTGCACTAAATGGTGAAGGACATGAGGGTTTGATGCTTTTCTACAAAGTCACTCGGGATTGTTGGAAAAAGGACGTGAAATTTTTAAGGAGATGAGGCAACGTTATTCTGTTACCCCTAGATTGGAGCATTATGCTAGCTACATTGATCTGCTATCACGAGTAGGTTGTATTGAGGAAGCACTTGGCGTTGTCACCTCGATGCCATTTGAGCCCAATAATTTTATTTGGGGTTCTCTACTTGCTGGCTGCATGCTCCACAACAGATCAGAATTGACCCAAAGCATTTCTAATATGCTTGTTAAGGTTGATCCTCAGAATTCTGCAGGCTATGTCATGTTATCTAATGCATTTGCTATTGGTCGTCGCTGGTGTGATGTTTCTGAGCTGAGGTGCTTCATTAGGGAAAAGGAGGTGACCAAACAGCCAGGGTGCTGTTGGATTAACATCAATGGAGTAGTGCATGAGTTTCTTGCTGGATTTGTGCCGTGTTCTCAAAATGAGAGTTTACAATATACACTGGAAGGATTGGTCAAGGAAATGAGATTAGCCAATTCATAGAATTTTGGTTCCTCAAATGTCAACTTCATTGAGGAAGAATGTACTGTCCCTTTTGACATTCTGGTGAACAGTTGGAGTGGCATTCTTCATTGATGGGTAAATCTCTTTGCTTTAAAATCCGCTTTCAAATGCTTCTAGTGGGTTTTATTTATGATAAATCTGTTTGCATTGTTTGATAATTTTGTAGATTTGAAAGTTTGCCCTGAAGTGCATGTTTGATACCGGCTAGTTAATAGAGTTGGACACTGTTAAAAACAAAACTTAGCTTTCATTTCTTCATTGATACCTAACAGTTCGACATTCGATTAAATCAATCAAATTCTCTTCTGTTAATATTAGATCAGTTTCCACTAATTTTGTATTAAAAAAGTGCTGAACTTTGTTCTATTTTTCTTTGCATGGTAATTTTACGTGTGCACAGTCCAACAGCCTGATGAGAATGAATGATTTCCTGTAATTTTTTATTTTTTCTGTGCTGCGTCAAACCAAATATAGTTGTACTAAAAACATTCTTTTCATATTTATTTGTTTCATTTTTGTTGTTGTTTGGCAGTATTAGGGCAATGCAAAAATTGCTAGAGCATCTTACAACCTCAAAGCAAAAGTCCATAGATACGTGCCTCCACTTTCACGTGCATTATGTTTTTCATTTTATTTTATTGTTATTTCAATTTTGTTGAATAAATATTTTATGTGCAATGATATTATGCAATTCACCTGGATGTATATATACTCTCTTTTTCTTCCCTCAATTATGTAATTGTACTTGCAAATAATTGTTATTTCATTTAGTTTGTAGAGAGAATATATGATTTGGCATAACGTATAGCGTCTGTTTGACACCCATTATTTTGGATGGAAAACAATGTTTTCAACAAATGATCAGGGATGGACCCAGAGTTATGGTTCAGCGGGGACGACATGGAATTACGTAAAAATAATTTCAAATTAGACTTACTTTATTGGATTTGGGTTAAAAATTATGGGCTAAAATTATGTGAACTTTTTTTTCAATGTCGAAAATTGAGGGTTCAGTGACTTCAGTCTGGGCAATTGCACCCATTGGACCTTTAATGGGTCCGCCCTTGAGTACAGTGGCCTTTGAAGAGTGACATGTAGTCTTATCACTTGAATGGTAAGTTGCACTTTAATGCAATATTATGTTCTCTCAATCTACCCTCAAATGCATTTGTACAATTAATCACATCTTACAAGGGCAATGTTGTAATTTGCTAAGTTAAATGAGGGCATCAATGGAAAAACAGTTTCCAACGGGTCACAGTCCTGAACCAAAAATTACTACATGTCAGGTGGTAGGTAATTAATTTTTTAGGATAATGCTATGAGTACAGGAAAGTTGTTACAGAAATTTTACAGGAATTCAAAACTGTACACGTGGCAACAAAGAAAAAAATGTTTGAAATGAAAATGAAAGAGGGCCAAAACCGGGAAAATCATTTTCATTCCACAATTTCCCCAAATAGACTCCACTTCGCTACTCCAATGGCGCTAAAAAATCCAGCCGGCGAGATTCTCCATCTCCGACCATAATCCGACTACCCTCGGACGATAATCCGACCACAGCCCGACTTTATACATCTCCGGATCCGGCTAATCCAACGGTGCGCGAAAACAATTCCGGAATAGACAAACGGTCAAAGAAACATTTGAACCACTTGCGGCAAACCCAGATGATAGACAGGTATTTTCTTTGTTGGTTCTAATGTATAGTTAATGCATCCCTTTTTTTGCAACATGTAAATACGTAGAAGGGTTCTAGAAATGAGAAACTGACATGGCTATAGAGATATCACTACAGAGAGGTTATAGATAGGGGTAATGTGCGAACATTTGGTAAGCATGATATTTGGTTTTTATGGGTGTATCGATGCTATACTCATGGTTATTTCATTTGGAGTGAGAACCATTATTTGAGCCGTTCTGGAGGTGCTGTGTATGTGTATGAATTTCTAGTTAGAAACCCTTTGAGCATTTTTCGAGATTTTGTGAACTGTGTAATGGAATTTCATCTTTCTGAAATTTGAAGATTCAATGTTTGTTGAAGTTATAGAAGTGTTAAAATTGAGAACTTGAATAGTAGTAACTATAACAGAGGTGTTAAACATACATCCTTGCACTACTAATTGCATATCCAAGTTTGAGATTATCTGGAATGTTGCAATTATATTGCATGAGGTGAAGATAGAAATGAAGCTGTAGAGGTCTTCAAACTTTTCGTGTGTACTGAGATTCAATGTGAATTAGATGTTCGTTTCTATTTGACTTGCTCAAACATTTCATTATGGAATTTGTTAAGCAATTATTTGAATTAGTCATTACATCATGTTGACATTATTTCTATGTGCTTCATACGCAACTCACAAGTCACAAGGGCAGGAAATAATTGTGGTGTATGTCATGGCTATAGACGTAACGATCACTTGTTTAAGGATTGCCCAAATAAGCGTAACGATCACTTGTTTAAGGATTGCCCAAATAAGCGCCCATGCCCGTGGTGTAAACATGCATTTGTGAAGAGTTTTGTGGTGGCGAAGGAGGCTAACAACAAAGGCAAAATGTTCAATTGTTGTAGCGCGAACTGCGGATATTGGAAGTGGGTGAAAGAGGATGAAACAAGCGGTGAATCAAGTTCCGGTGACAATGCACAAAGGAAAAGCGTGTACGGAATGAAGTTGCAAAAGGAAATGGGCTGGAGTGATTTGTAGTTGTAGATTGAATGAAGTTGTAATGTAAATTAGGATCAGTACATGTTATTTAACTTTGAATCCCTACTGTGGTTTAATTCTAAGTCATTTGGATGTCATGTATCGTATTTTAGTAGCAAGGTCTAGCTATGGAAAGGTGCATCGAGTATTTTGTTTTGTTTGGTTGTGAATTATTGGTTGAAGCAGCAAATCATCTTGAACGTAATAATAATAATTCATCAACAGTTTGGTAAATTTGTTTCCTTGGGACATAATATTAGTGTATACACTTTCCTCCATAGATTTCATGAAGAAGATAAAAACTGAGGTGAATACAAGAAGTGCTGGAAAAAAAAATCTAAACTGATCAATGAAAATTATACGAAGTGCATCCATTTTAATGTTCCGGCACAACAAAAACCAGCTTCCATCCATGCTTGCATCTATGATTACCAGGGGCATCAATGTAGCAACTGATGAACAATGAAGCAAAGTGGTCGAACTCGAAATGGACATAAACATCGGTCACAATCACAATCCTGTGCCACCTTCATCCTCTAAATAAATCATGATTCTCATCTTCCAGAATCTCTTTTCCTGCAACAGATTTGAAACAGAAAAACCAATTACACAACAATAACTAATAGAACAACTCATTTTAGAACGAAGCAAAGCACTCATTTTCCCGTGAGACCTTATAGATTAATTCTATACTTTATTCGTTGTAAATATTGTATGACACTATAAATGTCAAGTAAACTGCAGATTAACAACATCTCTTCAGTTAAACAGGCTAAAAATCCACTTCATAGAGGGTAAACATCACACATTACCCCTAAGATATTGGAGAGACATCACTATAGTCTATAGCCACGTCAGTTTCTCATTTCTAGAACCCTTCTACGTATTTACATGTTGCAAAAAAAGGGATGCATCAACTATACATTAGAACCAACAAAGAAAATACCTGTCTGTCATCTGGGTTTGCCGCAAGTGGTTCAAATGTGTCTTTGACCGTTTGTCGATTCCGGAATTGTTTTCGCGCGCCGTTGGATTAGCCAGATCCGGAGATTTATAAAGTCGGGCTGTAGTCGGATTATCGTCAGAGGGTAGTCGGATTATCGTCGGAGATGGAGAATGTCACCGGCTGGATTTTTTAGCGCCATTGGAGTAGCTGAGTGGAGTCTATTTGGGGAAATTGTGGAATGAAAATGATTTTCCGGTTTTGGCCCTTTTTCATTTTCATTTCAAACATTTTATTCTTTGTTGCCACGTGTGCAGTTTTGAATTCCTGTAAAATTTCTGTAACAACTTTCCTGTACTCATAGCATTATCCAATTTTTTATTAATGTAACACTGTTGAAAAAATTTGAAACTTAACCTTGTGATTGTCTTGTACAAAAAATAACTGTTAAATGCTTCAATTTTGTATGTACATCCTATGAGTACATATTTTTCTTTTCAAACTCAAAAATGGAAAAATAAAATTATGTACTAGTTATATTCATGTTTTTGTTTCAGGAATTATTTTTGTGCAGTATATAGTACAACTTAGGATACCTCATGTGACAAAACATATATTGAATCGACTTTCAGGAAGCTATATTCAACTATTGATGAGCAATGTCTTGGAAAAACATTTGGAGTCTCAAGATGAAGAGGCGTAGTGATCCACAGTTGAAGATGGCTATTCGGCATCTTTTAGAAACTATGTTGCCCAATCTGCTTTGGACGTCTCTTAAGGTTTGATGTCCTTTTTTTCGTTTGCTGGCTATGCTATGACTGATATTCACGATAATTTGTTCAACAATGCACCCGAGTTCATCAAATTACGACATACGTGTCGCGTAGTATACTATAATACATACAATATAGTTATTGATGCTACGGTAATTGAAGATGGATGCAATGTTACTTTATTAATTTGTTTGATCTTCTATTAACATGACAAAAAGAGTACATAATTAGATACAATGTACCCAACATGAAGTCATTTGTACAATATTTATTCCATATTATAATGAGATAAATAATAATTTTTTGAAGAATGTGTTATTAAAAAAGTAGGAAAAGTTTTTGAGTTTACATGTAATATTATTTTATTAGAAAATGTGTGATTGATAAGAAAAGAGAGAAATAAATTATAATTTAAAATGGAATAATGGAGGTCTGGTTAATTTTCATCAGTAGTGTGTAGACTATTATCTAGCTGTCCGCCGGTATGCGGAACTCTCATCAACAAATATAAATAGAAGTTTTATGTATGAGATTTGTTCATACTTTTAGGTCTTGCCTCCAGATTCGATAAAAAAAAAGACGCGATTCAGCCACCACCGGACCCTATTCCCACCAGAGGGACATGCAACTTCAAACATAAAATCAGTGACTTCGATCACTTTGAATAGAGAATAGAGAAGTCACCTCGAAACAGAGTTGGTAGAGGATGCAACTGCATTACTATAGATCTGCAAAGAAATTTTCAGAATTGATGGAATTTTGTCCTTTGCATTGCTAGAGCATCTTACAACCTCAAGGCAAAAGTCCATAGATACGTGCCTCCACTTTCACGTGCATTATGTTTTTCATTTCATTTTTTTTTATTTCAATTTTTTTTGAATAAATATTTTATGTGCAATGATATAATTTCTATTTCAGCCATCTCATTAAATTGATTTTCCTTTCCTTTCCAATTTTTTTTTTTCACTTCCTCGATACCATTGATCAGTAGCTTTGTTCCGTGTCATTGAGAAATGTTAGGTTTCATTGACATTTTCATCTAATTTTTCAGAATGATGTTTCTAAATCTGTGGAAAAAAAATGAGATGGCTTTCTTCTATTTATCTCATTCTTA
Organism: Fraxinus pennsylvanica; assembly: GCA_912172775.2. NCBI lineage: Eukaryota > Viridiplantae > Streptophyta > Magnoliopsida > Lamiales > Oleaceae > Fraxinus > Fraxinus pennsylvanica. The sequence goes on from OU503045.2 coordinate 4,840,165, forward strand.
GAATTGTTGTGGTTTACTCTACATATAAAGTTTATGAACTGTGTGTTAGGCAGGAGGATCAATGAGTAGTGATGACAACACATTAATAAGGTCACTCTTGGGAAGGATTATTTGCGCACTGTTGATTTATGAAATATTTACTCGTAATGCTACTTGTTCGTTTAGGTTTATTCATTTATTGAGAGAATGATTGGATTAATCACGTCTGTACGAATATTGAACTTAACCTTTATTTTCCTCAAATTGGGATAAATATATGGATGAGTCGTTTTTCATTTATCTAGATTAAGCTGAAGTTGCGAGTGAAATAAAGCCCAGGCTTTTGAAAGTTTTAACCTTTTCCTAACTACATAAAAGAGGCAGTTTTTTTGTGCCACTTGTCGAATGCATATGATGTTTACCAAAACGACGTCGTTTAGTATGAAGCATTCGAAATCTGCTGTTTAACACTCGTATAGGAACCCTACCAATTCATCCTCTTGTCTTCTCCAACCAGATGCGAAATCCGGGAAACCGAACCAATTTCCGTGCCTTCTCCAACTTTCCACATCTGTGAAATTCCACAAAAGAATAACATCAGTGCATAAAGCCGATTATTTTTCCTGATTTTCCTCATTAGCTTGAAAATATACCACACCTATTCCTCTATTTCTTACCAATTCATCCTCTTGTTTTCTCCAACCAGATGCGAAATCCAGGAACCGAACCAATCACAGGTCTCATATAGGGGGGCCGCAGTATCCTCCGCCTCCGCCAATTGTCTCTCATCAAAGCGAAAACAATCCGCATCACCATCAGCATCATCCCCCCCTTCCTTCGTTTTCCCATCAACACAGCCACCACAGCTCGGAAGTCGCTAACAAACCCTCTGTTAGGGTTTATTCTAAGGCGGAGACTAATTACTCTTTGACCATCCGGGATGGGAAGGTTATCCTTGCCCCTTCCAATCCATCAGACCCATTTCAGGTATGTTCTTTGGTTACAAAAATTGAATCCCCTTATGTCTTTTTCTTCAATTCATGTTCAGAACGATCGATTTGTGGTGTATCTTGCTATTTCAGCACTGGGTTAAAGATGATAAGTACAGCACAAGAGTCAAGGACGAACAGGGTTTCCCCAGCTTTGCGTTGATTAAGAAAGCCACTGGGCAGGCCATGAAACACTCCATTGGAGCCACACATCCTGTATGTTCACTCTTTTATCTGTTGATCAGTTCGTTATTTTTTGTTTGTTTTCAAGTTTCCGTGTATTGTTTGGCAAATAGCGTCAGGCCGTATATATCTTTCTTCCTTGATAAAATCATCCAAACAAAGCATAAGCTTATTTTCCTCTCCTTTAGTTCAATCTCGAGAAGTCCTTGGAAAGTTTGGCAAAATAAAAAATAATTCGTATTGAGTAGGTTTTTGTGAAGCGTGGTTGAAGATCAATAAAGTTGTCTTGTTGCGTTTTAGTGATCACTTAGTGTTAGCAATAAGATAACTACCTTCCGGTGCTTTTTCCAAAACATGGACAATTAGTTTCATACGTTTTATTTGACTTCATGGGTGAAATAATGCTATGGTTGTTTGGGGTTTTTCACCCAAGAGAGATGGCATCTGAAGTTGATGGAAACTCAGTCGGTTGCAGGCTCTTATAAAAAGTGAATGGTAGTAGTCAGGCACCAAAATGGGTGCTTTTTCTATGGTGTGTATCTTTGTTACAGGGGTTTTTGGAGAAGACCAATGTGGGACATCTGAGTAAGAATAACTTATTCTTTACACGGATCGATTAAGATTCCGTCAACAAATTATTTGACAGAGATTCCAATCAAGATATTTGTTTAAGATTCCTCCATTCAATATATTTGATAGAGATTCCATCAATCAAGGAATTTAATAATCTTGGTAAAATATTCTTAATTGTTTTCAGATTTCATGATGATTGAAATAAATCTATTTTTTAATTTGAAATTCTAACATTTTAGGCTCAATTTTACTGACATGCTATATAGATGAAGCCTCGATTAATATATCTCATTAGTTGTGAAAATCACTTAAGTTTTCTTCAGGTTGCAATATCTTATATTTAAGATGTAAGATAAATGAAATACAAGTTGAAACCACATATCTAATAAAATGGATTACCAGAGGCATTATAATGATGGTAGGATTGTAGAGAATATGTTGTGTCCCACATAAGCTTTTTTCATAAATTTGGTGATTTAGACAGGAAATTTCTAGATTCACAAGGATGACTTGTCCTAACAACATAAAAGAGGGAGTTTTGTTCTGCCACGTGTTGCACTCTCGCCATCCTTCCCAAAACGACATCGTTTGGCTTAAAAGATCTTGTTGCCCACCGCCTTTCTTTCCATTCAAAATGCCATAGCTCTTGTTAGGCTTAAGCATTGATCGAAACGGAACCGTGGGAGCTCTGTTGTCTTCTCCAACCGCTGCACCACACATAACCATCAGATTTTGGCGATCACAGGTTCGTTTGCTCTTGAGTGATCCATTACAATCGTCCGGTATTTCATAGTCCGAAAACCCATCATCCTCTCCACGGTGGCGATTCCTCAAATCGCTGCAATAATTTCAAACTCTTGTCCAAAATAGAAACCCATAAGATTCCACAACTATTAAACCTGAAGAAACTACCGACTTCGACCCCGTTTTGCCAATAATTTCTGGCACCCAGTTCATTCCGGCGTCGGTGCCTACTATTCTCTTCTATCTCTGCAAAAGCTCTTTTCCAGAAATTTTGGTAAGTGTTATTACATCCATTCCTTTATTTCATAAATCCAAATTTTCATCGCCTTTTCCACGCCGACCACTGCAACAATGTCAAATCTTCGCCTGAAAATAGAAACCCATAAGATACCATAACTGTTTAACTCAAAGGAACGATCGATTTTAACCCTTTTTTGCCAACAAATTCTGGCCACCCACTTCATTCTGCCGAAGGTATCGTACTCTTTCTTTATCTTTGCAAAAACTCTCTTTTAGTGTTGTTGATTGTACTTATTTCGGAAATTTTGACAAGCGCGATCACAACCTCCTCCCAAGCCTCACCGTCTATTGAGATTCGACCCACCTCCTCCTAAGCCCCACCGTCGGAGTTTTGCTATCTTTGAAAGATTTGGAACAAATTTCTGCTGGCTTTCTCCAAAGAATAATTAGGTATGAATTTTGATTCTGTTTTGGGCTTAAGTCAATCTTTTATACTGGGTGTGTTGCTGTGTTAATGGAAATTGAGTTTTCCTATTCATTAAATTTCTTTTCCTTGTCATTTTGAAAGTTTATAAACCTAAACCATATTATATCTATTGAAATATATAAAAGAGAACTATTTTGTTTGGATAATTCAATGTTAATTTACAAGTCCCTCACTCTATGACAATTTAGATAGACTTCGTTTCAATTTCAATAGAAGGTTGTGTTCTTCAGTTACTTTACAATTTACATTATAGCGATATTTTAGTGTACGTATAACAATTTATACACCATACTTCTATGCATTTCTTGGTTAACTGGTGCTATTGAAGTTGTATGAAAGTATCATATTGTGTTTAAAAAATTGAATGAATCACCATATTCAAGGAAACGTGAATTTTCCCTTTGTACAAATTCAAACTTATTATGCAGTTTTATTTTTGACGAATGAAGAGAACTTTTGAAGGAATGAGATTTCAAGTGTACAGTTGTGAATGGGATTCTAATGTATGAGGTAATATTATGACAAAAGACAACAAGTAGAGTAGATAGATAAAAAATTGAGTTTCTGTTGAACTCTAATTTAGTGTGATTTTTTTCATTAAGTGTAGAATTCAGTTGAATTCGAGTTCTGGAGTGGCGCGTAATTAAGTTTTGGCTTCACTCTTAATTTCCTCAATTTGATTTTACAGTGTCGTGTTCGACTATTCAATTGTAATATGTTGAATGTACTAAATTTATCACATACCATTGTAGTTCGTTTAGGACTATTTTTTCTTTCTGCAATTGCTATTACAAAAATCCTTATCATTCTCTAGAATGAACTAATAATTTGAGCTAATCTGTCATGGAAAAGGATGAGGGGAAGTTATTAGGCTCGCATATATTGTAGCTGAAAGAATTTTTTTTTTAATCACCAAAAGTCTGAATAAATAAGCTATTGAGAAAGGTTATGGTCAGAGAACAGTTTCCATATTTGGTAGATTGTAAAGGTTAGGACGTAGAATTTTGTTTTGAAAAAGTGAGTGTTTGGGACTAATGTACATATTATGAAGATATCTTGGTTTTGATTTCTAATTTAAAAGAGATAAGATGAAAATGATGATAAATTATAGTTATTATTTTATAAATCTATTGGTTGAGGATTTTTTTAGTTGCTCATAGAGATGTCAAATCTGTTTTGATTGTAAGGTAGGGATGTTTCTTAATTATCAACACTTCTCTTTTTGGTTTTGTATAGTCTACGTCGATATTTTGACATTGGAATCCAATACGGAGAGGCTTGCGAGAAGGTTAACAGGGCAAGATAGTAGTTATGTATCCATTACTGATACTTAAATATGTTCTTGAGTTTGAAATTCCAAAAAGCTTACTGTGAGAAGGGGAAAGCAGATCTTTGGTATTGAAAGCTGGTTTTCTTGCCATATCTAAAAGGGATTTTTGACGGGAAGAAAATGATAAGCATTCAATTAGCACTTAGGTGGAACTTACTCATTGGGAAGTGGAATTAGTGCAGGAAGTGCTTAGTGCACTGCATGTCAAGAAATGACTAGGGATGACATGATCATGACAAAGGTTTCGAGGGGAAATATCAATATGAAGTCGTGTTATATGGAGTTGATGAAGGAGGGTAACAAAGGGCATTTGTTATGGATTGAGGTTGGGTCACCTAATGCTTGAGTCAACTAAGGTCTATTGTGAGAAAAGGCGAGTGAGTTTCTATAGGCTTGCACATCATGACTTACATGGAGGCTCACCACTTGTATTTGTAGATGTAGAACTTATGTCAGTGTAGTTATATATGTAGAAGGAGTCTTGATCAAGAGTCTTCTAATAATGATAAAGTGGACAGAGTAAGGGAACCAAGTAGTCCATTTCTTGTAATATCACCCTATAGGTCTTCCATAATGCATAGATAGTTTAGAAGAAGCCATAAACATAGTCAACAGAAATAAGTATTTCCTATTTCTCAGATCTCTTTTATCATCAAGTTCTTTTTCTTTGTTTTTTATTTGAATCTCACACTGTGTAACTAAATTTCTAGATACATAAACAGTGCGGCTCTTTTTACCATATCCGGTGTAGATGCAAGGAAATTCCAAACTGAGATAGAAGTAGGCTAGGTATCACACTCTATTGCTTAATATATATCACTTAACTAAACGATATTGCAAGATTGAAATGATAGTCTATAATGAGCCTACATTTTCAAACTTGCATCATTTTGTTCTTGCTACCTCTTCATGTCAAATATGCTAGAACTTGTATCAATAGAATATGTTAATACTGGATCAGCTTTCAGATTAGTTAAAGTTTGCTTCCTAGGAACAAAATCTATTGGAAAAATAGGAGTTTTTTTAACCTAAACATCATATTAATTCTCAAATTTTTAATTTTATTTATTCTGGGCAATCGGAAAAATAGGAGTTTTTTCAATTTTTTCACTAGAAATAATTACCTGGAATTTGATCTTATAGCTTCCAGTGTTAAAAAGTAAAACCTATTGATTAAAGTAATTTAATTTCTCACTTTTCAGGATTGTTAGAACTCTATAATGGATTTTCATCCGTTTGTATTTTGTATATTATGGCATTGATTTTTCAGCCAGATAATTATTTTGAATCAATTTTGTGGACAAATGAGCAAAATATTGGGATCAGCCGGTCAGGGTGGTAGCAAATTGAAACTTTTGTTCTTCTTGGAACTATAATTTTTTTATGCCTTAAATATTCTGCTTTAACTCTGATGATAGAAAGCCATTGTTCTGCCACCTTTTGTTGCCATAGCTTTCCGACCAAGGCCTGGTGTTTGGGAATTTGTACGTGTCAATGTATATGAACTCAGCGTCGACCAATTGACAATTTCTGAATATTTACGTTTCTGAATATTTACAATTCAAGGAAGAACTTGTGGATGGACGGTGAGTGATTTTCCTGATTCTTGATGTCAGAAAGTGTTGCTTCTCAATTTTGGAAGATGAGTAATGCAACGATGTGTTGATAACGTTATTACTGTAATCAAAGAGTTAGTTTCCCCTTTCTACGACACACTCAACTCCAGAAGTGGAAAATAATCTGTTTCTCTCTTGAATTTCATGGCTATTTGTTTTAATTTCATTTAAATTTTTGTAATACATGTTGCCCCATATGATTCAAATCATGTTTTCTTTGGTATGATATGTTGATTTTTGTTAGGTTTTGCGTGACCAAAGAGTGCGTTCCACCTTTCTACGACAAATTCAGTTTCAGTAAGTCGAAAATAATCTATTTTTCTCTTGAATTCCATGGCTATTTGTTTTAATTTCATTTAATTTTTCTAATACCTGCTGCCCCATATGATTGAAATCATGTTTTCTTTGGTATAATATGTTGATTTTTGTTAGGTTTTGCCATTGATTTTATCAATTCTGAATTTTCGTTTACGGGTGAAGATTTTGTTTCTTCATTTGATAAATTCAGTTCCTAGGTACATGACTGAAAGGTTAATGTTTAGGTTAAGTGTAATTTTCTGTAATTATGACTTAAAGGTTAATGTTTAGGTTAGTGTAATTATTCCTAGCTTAGTCATAGCCCATTCTTGTCTTTGTGGAATTCTCTTTTTAATTCTTTAGAATTGACTAGATCACCGTCGAGGGAGGGCAGAATACTCTTTCGTAGCTGTAGGTGCCTAGGAGGATTACTGGAAGAGGATGTAGTTAGGTGGATTAATGTCTTTTGACAATATGTGTGGCAGTTTTTTAAAAATGGCATACTACAAGATCATAAACAAAGCTCAAGGTAGAAGAACGTGCCTTTTCATTTTCTACGGACTACTAACCTCAAGGCAAAGAACAGAAGTGCACCTGCTTATAATTTAGTTGCATGATTGATGCTAAGTTATTTAATCAACTAGACCCTCCATAATTTTATTCTGAAACTTAAAGAAAGGCCTTCAGGAGGTAGCTTATTGTTTGTTTATTCTGACAGTTAAATATGTTCAAATAACTATAAAAATCCATGTGATTCTTGATTCTTGATTACTAATCTTGTGGAAAAGGAATATATTGAAATTTTATGATGTTTCCCTCTTATATATATTTTAAGTTGTCCGACAGTTGTACCTTTTGAGCTTGACTACTAACTTAGCTTGTGTTTGTATTGCTATAAATGATCCATCTTCTCTTTTGTAGTGATGGACAACTACAAAAATGCACGTTAGTATCTTTATGGCCTTACTCCTTCGCAGATGGATATGTTCATGACAGAAGATAATCCTGTCAGACGGCAGGAAGAAAAAGCCACTGAGGTTTGCCTCTCATGTTTAACTGCTTACAACTTCGATGACTATTGTTTTGAAAGGTTGTGTGTTATATTCTGGTGTTTGTCCCACTCCCTCCAAAAGAGCAAATAAAAAAATAACAAAACATTTCATGTCCTATTTCTGGCATTTCATTTAGGTGAGTTGAACTAAAGTTTATTATTGAAAATACTTTTAGCTCAAAGTCCTTGTACTGTTTGCTACCATGATAGGAAAGCATCTCATCATCCTGCAATTATTTAAATAACAGTGGAATGTGGAGTCTTTCTGGCATGAATGAAAGAGGGCACTCAAAGTATAGCATGAGTGTCAGTATGTACCGTGAAGGAGCTAGAGGATATGGAAGAACCAGAACCGCTCCTCCTGATTTGCCATCTTTGCTTCTAGACACTCGAATTGTCTATCTTGGAATGCAAGTATTGCATTGCTTTCTATCTCTTGCTTAGCAGACTTCTATTTATTTATTTAATATCTTTAATGTTAGTGGTTACTCATGTTTTCATTTCTACTGTTATGTTAATTAATTGTCGTAAATATTCGCAGATTGTACCAGCCGTAACTGAGCTTCTTGTCGCTCAGTTTATGTGGTTGGATCGTGAGAGCCCATCAAAGCCCATATATCTATGCATAAACTCATCTGGCACCCAGGTGAATCATATAACATAATGTAGCTTTTATTTTCCTGTCTTCACTACTTGAGAACAATTAAATTAAATTAATTTAGCCCGATCTTTCTCCCTGGATTTTTCTAAAGCCATCTCTATTGTTTTGTTTACCAACTTGGGAAGAATGCCTGGAGGTTGCAATTGAAAATTTTGGACTTGCTGGAGCATAGGATATAGATATTGCAGTTATATAGTCAAGAATCATTGTTCAAAGGCAACTACTTTAGAAAGTAGTTATGAATAACATTTTTTGTTTTTTATTTTTTAGTATGTACTTTTTAGTTTTTCTATGAATATATTGGGATCTATAATTTCTCACCATGTTGTACACACTGCAACTTTAGGACTAAAAGATGATGAGATAGTACATGCATGAAATGAGATGTATGTGCTGATAGGTAGCAAATTCGTGATATACTTTTATTTTACTTTGCAGGACTAACTGAGATCTTAACTTCATATTTTCTTGTGGAATCTTTTCAGATTGGCTTGGATGGAATTCGTATGCTTGACCCAGCAACCAGTCGGTTTCTGCGAATTTATCCTCTCGACACAATAACTAGATGTGAAGTATGCTTTTATTTATATCTTTTATTTATTTATTTATTTTAGTGTGAGGGTGTATGGTTGGGACTTGGGTCGATGGGTTTATATGCTATGATAGCGACATGGATGGCTATGGACATGCAGTCTTAGAAACTTCAAGATTCGTAGGCTTTATTATGAAAAATTATGGTTTTGATTTGAAGCGAGCTCAATTGCTGTTCTATAACATATGTATTATCTGTCACTTCTAAACTTGAATTATTAAATTGGGGTGTGTCCTCCAATTAATTTTATTGCTAGATATTTGACTAAACTTTTGGGATGGGGATAATGCTTAGGCAAGTGGAAAAGTTTATGGGAGTAGATGGGTCATATGGGAGAGGGCCAAGAGGCCATCTAAGTTTACATCATGTTCATTGCTCTCATAAATTGCTGGTGTTGCTAAGAATTTATAAGATTAGGTGTTGTAATCCAAATTACATTAGGTTCTTTTGGTCTCTGCTCTTGCTCATATTTTGTTGTGTGACTTGGCTGAATGCTCACTGAGGAATTTGTTTTTTACTTTTTAGGCTTTTGATTCTTCAACATTTGCTTTTTGGTCAAAAAGTTCTGTGGATTTTGAACCAAGGCGTATCAGACTGGATAAATAAAATGTTATACCACCAATAATACCATTTTCAATACTGTTACAGCTGTAACTCTACAGGTATGAAATTGACAGAAAATGACTCTCTTGATCGTGTAATAACATTTACACTTCTATGAAACTTCGTTGACTCTTCCACACATTTTTGTAGGTCTATACTCTCTTCACTTCGTTACTATGGAAACTACACTTGAAGAACGCGTGAAGAAGATTATTTAAATGTTACTTCCCTTTTGATATGTTTTATCTTAACTTCAGGAATTAATTTTTTATTTTAGTGAATAAGAATTGCAAGGACTACGATTTTGTCCATTTTCGTTTTCTTTCTTTCTTTGTTGTTAAATTTTGTGTCCAAAAATATTCTTGAATCGAAATACCTCTTTCTCGAAAAAATAAATAAATTATATTTTTTTGTTGTTATCCAAATTTTTATGGCAAGAGACCTATTCAATTTATTTAGGAGAGCACACAAAGACAGGCGCCTCCTAGGTTTCAGGCTTTTAAATTGGTGAGTGAGCTATTAGCCTCTTAAGTCGAAGCTTTTATTATTAATATTTAGCAATATTTGAAGAACTTCCATAATCAAGCTATGCAAGTAGTTTAAGTGGAGTGAAGTTTATGGATTTCTCATGAGTGTAATTAATGTTCGTTGATTTTACGCTTCTTTTCTTAATTACTGTTTAATTAAGTGGACGGGATTTCTGAGCTTTTGTTAGCATCCAAATGTCCGAGAGTTCGAGGTCTCGCATCACAATAACCCTCGGCTGCAGTGGTCAGGTAATCTCATTACCATACTTCTTTTATTTATACGTATATTAGATCACGTTTATTATTTTAGCAGTTTCTTATTCGGTTTGAAATATTTTAATAATTTTGAACTGCACAAACAATTGGTTCTTTGGGTTCTCCATCTGCTAATTTTTGTCAAATCCCATTGTCCTATTATTAATTTGTAGTTTTTTTGGGTTTAAAAAAAATATTGTTTTCAGTTTTATGTGGAAATGTAGATTCTATTCAGACGCTTTTGCTTGTCCTCACAGTAAAAAAAAACATGTAACTTGTATGTTTTTTATAATTTGATGGTATAGAATTACCTGCATTTGAAGTCTATATGCATTTTTGAATTATGCACTTGTGATTGGTTATGTTCATTTTGATTGTATTTTCTAGGTAGTAAATAGTGCAGAGGTTGCATTAAATAGTTCTTTTTGTTGATTCAGAGGTTGCATTATCGGTTATGACTAAGCTAAAATAAGTGGAAAACTTGAGTTAGTATCATAACTTTGTGTGTGATGGTCATATGGGAAGCTTAAGCTTAAGGTTGACCTTGGTCTTGCTCGGATAATTTTTAGCTGAGGTATAATTTGCTTAATTGTTTAGAGTTTAATATCCTGTGATATAAAAAGAAGCTGATAATTATCGCAAAAAAAATGTGTTTTTTTGGTGATATGAGTTCACTTTATTGCAAGTAATCTATATCTATTAATCTATTAAATGTCGATAGCTTTGTCTGCTGTTGGAGCTGTTTATCTGCTGAAGTGCACATGCTGAAGTGCACAGATTGATGCGAAAATAGGTGGGATAACTGGGGAACTTACTGAAGGTATTCTTTTGTCCAAAAGTCAGTCAGTTCTATTTTTCTAATTGTTTTGGAAATATTTATTCTTAGGTTTCTCTATCTTCATTGAATGGAGGCATCCATCCAAGTGGACGGAGGTATTTCTTCGTGCCTCCGTCCACATGCCTCCATCCAAGCGGACGGAGGCATTTCTCCATGCCTCCCTCCACGGAAAAATTCCTCCGTCCATAGTGGACGGAGGCATGGAGAAATTCCTCCGTCCACAGCGATGGAGGCATTTCTTCATGCCTCCATCTGGCGGTGTCTCCATCCTGGATGGAGGTGCCTCCGTGCACTATTTTTTTTTTTTTTGGTTGCCTTCGTGAGACACCTCCATCCAGGATGGAGGCACGGCTAACATTTTGTGGTGTTTGCATATCTTCATTTGCATAGAAAATTATTTACCTTGTGCTGATATTAGACATATCATAGCTTATTTTGAAGTACTTTTGTTAAATTAATGTTATTTCATGACAGGAAGTTGCTGTCAAAAAATTAATGAAACAAGACATCACAGGCAATGCACTCGCACAATTTAAATGCCAAGTAAGTGCGAATTTAGCTCATTTTGTCTTGTGCACTATATACCTTAGGAACAATAGGTAAATGCTCAAACTCTGTTCACTGTCATTCATTTTATGCAGGTTGATATCATGTTGGGGCTGAGGCATCCAAATGTTGTTCTTTTCATGGGAGCTGTAACAACTCCCCAGAATCTGTCCATATTGATCGAGTTTCTACCAAGGTAAACCTCAATAGCTCATGTTACAGGCTAGGATGGATTTAGCTGTCTTAGCACATTCTTAATCCCATAGAATGGTGGTTTCTGTCCCTGTCTCAGACAAGTAACCCCAGCTTGCATACACACTAGGATGGTTAACTAGGTTTGAGTACTTTTTCTGTGGAATACTTTTGTGTGTTATCTGCTTTATGAGTTCCTTTTTTCCCTTTTCTCGTTTTCCCTGTGGGTAGGTAAGATGAGATTGTTGAAGCTCTTTTCATAAGGCCAAGCTATTACACAGAATCATGTCTTTCCTGATTCTACTGCCTTTTTATGAATGAAAGGACCTGAGTTGGAGATATCCTATGAAATCATAACATATGCATGATCTGTTCGGCTTCTTCTGCACTATATATCCAACACAAGTTGATGTTATGTTTCTGTTTATCCCAATTCTTCTATAGGTGAACGTCGTCTTCTATATGCAGGGGTAGTTTGTATAAGCTGCTGCACCGTCCAAATATCCAAATTGATGAAAAAAGGCGGATAAGAATGTCTCTTGATGTGGTATTAGCCGGATAATCTTGTTCTCTTTTACTTCAGTTATAAAGAATTTACTCCCATCTGTTCATATATCATTTTCTTGCAGGCCAAGGGATTGAATTACTTACACATGAGCCAACCTATCATTGTGCATTGTGATTTGAAGACTCCAAACCTCCTTGTTGATAAGAACTGTGTTGTTAAGGTTTGGTCTAATGATTAATATTTAGGACATTTTCGGTATGACACTAGACCTACCTTTCCTCCCCACTGATTTATTCTCTCGTGCGTGGCTTGCTAATCTCTATTAAAACTTAAAACAAATGAATAACTATTTAATTCCTTTTCATTTGATTATTAAAACTAATTTTTATACAAACAATACCTTACTTATATTAAAAAAAAAATGCATTCAAATCACTCCACACTATTAAATACCCAATTAAACTATACAACACGTGCATTGCACATGCTCACACTAGTATTGATTAAAAGGGTAAATTTCATAGCTTAAGACTTTGTATTCATCTCGTGGTTAATGTGAAATTTTGATTTCAGGCTTGCGAGATGTGACGAAGGAATTCTGAAGGGTGTGATTCCATAATTTTCGTCGAAAGGAAACAATGACTTGTCCTAACTTGATAAACAAACTCAAAAATGAAAAAAATAAAATTATGTACTAGTTATATTCATGTTTTTGTTTCAGGAATTATTTTTGTGCAGTATATAGTAGGACTTGGGATACCTCATGTGACAAAACATATATTGAATCGACTTTCAGGAAGCCATATTCAACTATTGATGAGCAATGTCTTGGAAAAACATTTGGAGTCTCAAGATGAAGAGACGGAGTGATCCACAGTTGTAGATGGCTATTCGGCATCTTTTAGAAACTATGTTGCCCAATCTGCTTTGGATGTCTCTAAGGTTTGATGTCCTTTTATTCGTTTGCTGGCTATGCTATGACTGATATTCACGATAATTTGTTAAACAATGCACCCGAGTTCATCAAATTACATGTCGCGTAGTATATTATAATACATACAATATAGTTATTGATGCTACGGAAATTGAAGATGAATGCAATATTACTTTATTAAGCCTTGTACCGTCGTGTTTGATTTTCTACTAACATGACAAAAAGAGTACATAATTAGATACAATGTACCCAACATGATGTCATTTGTGCAATATTTTATTCCATATTATAATGAGAGGAATAATAACTTTTTGGAGAATGTGTGGTTAAAAAAGAAGGAAAAGTTTTTGAGTTTACGTATAATATTATTTTATTAAAAAATGTTTGATTGATAAGAAAAGAATAAAAAATAAATTATAATTTAAAATGGAATAATGGGGGCCAAACTATTATCTAGCTGTCTGCTGTTATGTTAAGGAGATGAGCTTTGATCTAAAATAAAGATTTTCTTGGATTTCTTGCTGCATGCTATAATTATAATAATAAATTCTAAAGAACAGAATTGGTGTAACATGCATTAACATATTGCTAATTAAAATGTTTTTTGTAACGTTTTTCTCGTGGATTCAATTTTGGATCCTGAAGGTGTCACTGTTCTAATTTTCCATGAACGAGATCTCTTTCAGAAAAAACCTTCTTTCAAATATTTAGTCATTTTACATCAAGGAAAGGAAATAAAGAAAAACATACTTTTAACTCTCATCAACAAATATAAATAGGAGTTTTATCTATGAAGGTTTGTTCATACTTTTAGGTCTTGCCTCCAGATTCGATAAAAAAGACGTGATTCAGCCACCACCGGACCAGATTTCCCTGCAGACACCCTATTCCCACCAGAGGGACATCCAGCTTCAAACAAAAAAATCAGTGGCTTCGATCACTTTGAATAGAGAGGATGCCTCGAAACAGACTACATTACTATAGATCTGCAAAGAAATTTTCCGAATTGATGGAATTTTGTCCTTTGCTTGCCTTTTTCGTTTTGGTCCCTGCAAAGGTAGCAAAAGCATATGAATATAAAGCTCAAACAAATTTTGAAGAATTCATGTGTTTTTACATTTTTCTGTCCTTGAGTAATTATGTTATCAATGTTTTCTGTCAAACAAGATCCTTCTATTTCAAGTAATGGAACTGAAGTACAGTGTTACGCATAGTATTAGAACAAGGTTGGTCTTCCAAGCCATAGAACCCTGATATACCTTTTGAAGGTTTTTGCATACCATCATCGACATCCATCCCGTCATTGTCACTGTCTGCCATGGCAGAATTATTCTGTACTGAAGCTTGCAGTAAATCCTCCAGACCCCATAGCTACATCCACAGAAGAGGTGGAAATAATTGAGCACCGTAACTTTCTATTGTGTATCAAGATGACTTTCGAATCTACTGCAAAAGTTTATCTGAGACAGAGGGGAGTATGCACCTTTAATGTCTGATCATGGTATATGCTGCCAAGAAACTTTCTATCATGAGAAAAGGCTGTAACACCAAATTACACAAGTCAGAGATACAATATCTAAATATTGTAATTTACTATGATTACAACTTATTGACACGTATGAATGGTGATTTTGTGAACGAAATAAAGGACATGAACTCGTTTCCTCGAGTAAATAGAAAAATGAAAAATTAGCTCTCCCTGAAAAGGTTAAAAGAAAGTCATACCAAGACGCTCCACGGGATATTCCGAATGCTCTGCAATTGGCTGAATTATTCTGTTTGGCAATATGCCTATCAAGCTAAACAAAGAATAAGAAAAATTTGAGTTCAATCTATAGAAGAATTCATAAATCAAATGGATAAACTCTTCCTGTTCTGAGGAAAAATATTTCACCTGATTATTCCATTCTCCGATCCAGCTATTACTCTATCTTCATCAAGCTTAAGCCCAAAATCAGGGATAGAAGAAAAGGTGATTTTTAGGATTCAACAAGGTAACTGCCTGATAAAGCATAAGAAATATTACACCATAATAATTAAAAAACACTTACCTTCAGCAACGCGTCAACAGAGTTAGGAGAAAGATCAACGAAGCGATCACTAAAAATTGAAAAGACATATAGACCATCAGAAATGCAATCAACCACTACCCTTGTACTACTCACCAAAGATAAAATTTACAACTTTATTTGATGTTTTGTTAGACTACAATTGTACCAATAACAAGGATACCTGCAATCCTTGAAAAAACCCCATGAATACAATAACAGGGTTCCAGTCTGTGTCCCACATATAACCTTTCGACCATTCTAGTCACACAAATAAAACAGTTAGATGCATCTAAACTAGTAACAAATGTCTAGTTTTTTTTCTAATAATAAGCAATCAAAGCAAGTATTCCTGTTGTTTTATTGGCCTATCTTTGAATGAAATGGGTAAATTCAACCTTCATGATCACCACAGAAAGAAGCTCATCCTCAGAAAACTCTGATCGAGTTTGAACCTGAATTCAGATAATACGATAGAGATTTAGTTATCTACTGAAATAAGTTGAAGGCTGGACGAAAGATAAATTGGCTAAAGGCATGGCGACTGAATACAACAGGAATTTAAAAACACAAAAAGCTGAATCAACAAAAAGAATTACCTTGTTGCTTCTCAGATTGCAAACAGATAGAGTTCCATCACCACTGAAGCAAAAGAGACATAATTAGAATATATTAGTCAAGTCCATAGAAACATTCAGTGCAGGAGATGCACTGACTAAAAGTTGGATGTAGGTCTAAAGATGAACATACTCGGACGAGAGATTTAAACTTGGCAACATTTACAAGAGACCACAACATTATGGCTTTGCATGGAAAACACAAGACCAAAGCCTCAACTATGAAAGTGAACGGTGAATATACATATTGTACAGCATGAGAAAACTGTGAAGGAAACCAAAATATCAACCTTCAAGTCCATGCAATCATAAGACCAACAACTAGAAGAATACCAAAATCACTTTGAAGTATTGAAGGCACAAGCGTTCAGTCTAAACTGTAAATACATTTTACATCTTTCGAATTTGAGAAAGAAAGAGAAGCCATGAGTACCTCGTTCCTAGTAACTTCATGGAATCAGAGGCAAAAGTCATATCTGAAATGTACTCCTCATGAGCATTAAAAGTGTTGCAACAAGAACGCTGCCGGGTATCCCATACCTGTATTGCAGGGAATAACCACATCATAGAAAGAAAATGAAGGATTTGAATCAAACTTCCTCAAAAAATTAAGGCTCAACACTTGATGATTGGCAAAAACACATGGCATTCCCTTGGGAGAAAACTGCAAGAGGAACCAATAAAAAATGCTGGCGTGCTGTATAATAGTGCTCTTAGTCCAACTGAAAATATGGTAGTTGTTCACTAAGCTATACAATGAATACTATCACAGCTACTGCTATTTTAAAGTCAGGTAGGAAGACAAAGAAGAGAAATATCCAATATTTGATGACTGTAGGTGCATGGATGAAATTAAGAAATAAGATGGAAACACAGGTTCCTTTGCTAGCACCTCAACATGAACCAGAAAGTGATAGGATAAAATAAGAAGAGAGGGGTGTAAATTAACCACATATCATGAAGGCAAAAGAATAAGGATTTAATAAGCTGCAAGACAGCAATGCTTTTCAGACATTTATGGCTTTCAAAACCCAACATCTTTCATGTTTAAAGATAATTGAGCAGATGTAAGTTTCATGGACATTCCTAGGTCTCACTATGGATAAAATACAACTTGTTGGAACTTGTTGTCATCTGTGTCACACTTCTAGTCATTTCCGTCAACTAAGATATTAGATCATAGCAAGAAGAAGACCACAAAAAATGGGAGACCAATTTTCCTGATTAACATTTCGACCTAACCATCCTCGTCACATAAAAAAGTTTAAATTTATACATAATTCACCTTGATACAGCCATCGTCGTCTCCAGATGCAATGGTTGATTCAGTTAAATTAATTATTCGATTCACAGCAGCCCTGTATTAGAATCGACACTTTGACTTAGCATGTATTTATGTTCAGTAATATAGAGTATAATTCGTCAATGGCACATAAAATTATTTCGGTACCAACCCATGAGAGTTCTCCAAACAATTGCTGAAAACAAATTCAATTTGAGAAAAATCAAAACAAATTGCACTGCAATCAGTCGTCGTGCTCTGAAGAACCTACTTTAATAGTAAAAAATTAATAATACTTTAAATAAACTAATTACCACGCCCTTCGCTAATAAAGCGGAGTGCTCTACATGATTCGGTATGAGCAGACACTTCCAACAGCCTAATTATCAAAATTAACAGCTAAATCAATCAGAAAAGCGAAGAAATAACATGATTCACAAGCACGCCAACAGGTGTACGCAAACATGGGGTGTTAAATTTCACCTTTGAGGTTGAGATTCAGCAGCAAAACGATACCTAACACGAAATAATATAAATAATTTATCAGCCAAAATATTTTACTTGCTAAATTTGCGCTTTCGGGACCAAAAAGAAGCAAATATATGGATTGAACTTACAGCAGAAGGTGACCGGTGATTAGCCCGGAAGCAACGAGATTATTGGAGGGATGAAAATCGAGGTCAAATGGAAGTTTTCCCAAATCTATCTCCATTACATAAAGTTGTGAAATACTTATTGACAAAAGGTGAAATTTTTGTTTCAAGATGAGGGCTTTAGTTCAGGGAGGTTATTGAAGATGGCGAAATTTGGTGGCAGGGTTGGGGTAGAGTTGCAGGTAGGACGGGGTGGAGGTTTAGGGTTTAGTAAGAACATAAAAGTTGAGAAAGACTAACATGGGATGGGACATTGGGATTTAAGAAAATATAAAAATAAGGGAAAATTGTAGTATGGGTCCCAAACCTTTGAGTTATGCTACATGTACAAAGTTGGGTTACAAAGTTGGTTGACAAAATGACATCTACATCAATCATTTTAAAAACAGTTTAAATAATTTGAAATCAACGGTCTCGATTTTGCCAACACACTTTGTAATCCAACTTTTATAACTCAACTTTGTACAAATAGCTTTATTGCAAACCTTTTCCTTCCAAACTTTATCCTAACCTTTATTTTGTGGCAGCGGAGGTTCCAAACCTTTAAAAAATATGTACCGGAGGTCCAAATGTTTCCATCCATTTGACCGTTAGTTGATCAAGCAAATTGATTTTGACCAATTCTAGTAAGGCGAAAATAATAACTTTGCATATTTAACCTAAAACAATAAAAAAGAAAAAGAAAAGAAAAGCCAAGCCAAGCAACCACTGCCGGCACCACCACGGCCAACACACTGTCGGCATCCTCCTCTGTGCCGACACCACCACCACAGTAAATCGCTACCACCACTGCCGGCACCACCACGGCCAACACACTGTCGGCATCCTCCTCTGTGCCGACACCACCACCACAGTAAATCGCTACCACCACAATATAAAAATTAGCTCTGCTTCAACTGAGATCTTCATTAGGGTTGAGGGCAAAAGAGTTGCCCATAAAATTCGAACCAGGTCAAATTGGTGAAGGCTCATGTGTTCATTGGACGTACCATGAAGAGTAGGTGCTTGTAGTGGTTTTTGCGATCATGGGTCCCACCATTGGTGCCAAAAAAGCCATCTGAAAGTCGTGGAATGTTCGAAGATGTAGTTTGCTGGTTTTGTTTCTGTCCGTTTAAGGATGATTGATGACCATGGACAAGGACGCCTTGATATGTATAATTACCTGGAATGTTGGGCATGACATAGGTGTTGCCGGAATTGGAGATTTCGTTTGTTTTTGGAGACTTGAGCATGTTGTTTTTGCCCAATTTTTCGATAAATTTAGGAGGATTCGAGGCAGGGCGTTGGGTGGAAGTTGTAGAGGGCGATGAGGGCTTTCTAATGGTATGTATGTCTAGCGATTTGGGTGGTAGCTGGTTGGAATTGAGGGTGAAAATGGCGTGGAGTGGAGGCGGAGGCGGGGTGGGGCATATTTTCTTTTTAGTTTAATTGTTAATAATATTTGGAAAAATATAAAATGCAAAGTTATCATTTTGCCCTTACTAAAATTGGTCAAAATCAATTTGTTTGGTCAACTAACGGTCAAATAAATGGAATTTGGACCTCTAGTGCATATTTTTTAAAGGTTTGGGACCTCCACTTGCACAAAATAAATGTTAGGATAAAAGTCTGCAAAAAATGAAAAGATTTGGTACTGTTGTTGCAATTTTCCCTTAAAATAATTATAGAGGGGTCATTACTCACTATGGGGGTGTTGACACCCATTTTAATAGAAAAATGTGTTTTTAATTAGTGATTGATGGAAGAATGTGTGGTTAAAAAGTTAGGAGAATTTTTAATTGAATAGTGATTGATGGAAAAATAAGTAGTTAAAAAGTAAGGAGAATTTTTAGGTTTATGTGTAATATTATTTTATTGATAGAATGTGTGGTTGAAATGAAGAAAGAGAAAAAATTGAGAATGAGAATGAGAAAAAAATGGATGTCAAACGGGGGCTATGTCGCTTATTGACGCAAAACCCACCTACCTATTAGACATACTACAAAAAAAAAATCAATATTTTTTTTAAAATAGCACAAGAGGTCCCTGTTTGAAACCTTTAGTATGAAATACCCTCACTGTCCATTTTCTCAATAAAAAATTATAAAATGACGAATATATTCTCACATTTATATAAAACGAAAAGAAAAAGAAAAAAATAAATAAAGAACTTATTACAATCATGATCCAAAAATTTCAAAAAATTACAAATGAGTCACAAATAAATAATTAAAAAATAAAACTAAAAAAAATTCAATTCCTCTTCCTCTGTCTCTCCCACCACCAATGTTGCCATTGTCGTAGCCGATCAAAAATGTAAACTAAAAAAATAAAAAAATTTATCACCCTTCCATCCCCAAATCTTCAACACCCCCACCCCTCTCCCCCAATCAAAATCACAGCCACCGTCACTACCACCACGTCCTCTTGATGGTATATTGATTGTTTTAGGATAAACTTGATGGTCGGATGACTTGTTGAGAAAATGAGTGAAAATCGAAGACAAAGAACTAAAAAGGAACATATCTTGGAAGTTGGTGACCAAGGTGCAAAGCATTGATAGATGAAAGACAAGCAGTTAGTAAGAGGCTTGAGCTACATGTATTAGTAAATTCAGAGACCAAGTTGAGCGCAAACCAAAAGGGATGCCTTACATGATAAGCTAGGATGATTACGTAAACTGTTAGTCGATGTTTTAATTCAAAGATTCTTCTTTTTATTCTCAATTTGTATTTGATTGCTTGATGTCAATGCTTTAATTAACGTTTAATTGAATGACCAACCTTTGAATGTTTTTTGAAATGTTTTGAAAATCAACCTGAACATCGATCCGAAAAAGGTGAATGGTCAAAATGTTGAATCGGGTTAAGCTGCGGCTAGACTAGTTATACTAAATTAAGTAATAAATATACCAAAAAAATTGAAAAAAAAATACGTTAATTTTTAAATTAATTAATATATGTAACTAAAGGACTTTTAAACTCGGTTGCATTTAATATTTATTATACGCACCTCTAATTTCATCAAAATTGAGGTTTTATTTATTTTTTATTAAAAACTTAAAAGTTACTTTTCAATTTCAAAATTTAATTTTAGCCATACATTTCAAGAAAAGAAATAATTTATTTTGAAGAACTAATTTCTTATATAATTTTTCAAAGTTGGACTTTGCTTTGAACCAATTTTTTTTCCATTTATTAGTTTAAAGGGTTTTAAGTCATAACTTGGAGTTTTTTCGGTTGAACATAATCGATTTAGTCCAATTTTGACAACATTGATTTTTGGCTTATTTTGTTTTTTTTTTGGGAGATTCAAAGTATGTGTAGCTCCTAGTCGCCGGGCTGAAACTAGGATTGTAAAGTCATGGGGACAAATTTCACAAATTTTTAATTGTTGGGGCAAATTTGAAAATTATAAAGAATTCTTTGGAAATCTTGAAAATTCTTGTGCAAAATCTTAAAAATTCAATATAAAAAATTCAATAGTGTGGGAGCAGCTGACCTCATTTCCCCACTGTAAATTCGTCCATGCATAGTTGTTAATCAAACGTTAAAGATAATTATCTATACTTTGTACAATCCATTTAATAATCTTGTGATTACATACGTGAAATGTATTACATTAGACATTCGAGGATATAACAATATACGACATTACAACTATAAACCAAGCATAGACCAGGGAGGAAATGCGTAAAAGGAAACAGAGGTTCAGGACAATGGAGAAAACTACCCAAACAACCACTTCACAACCAATGCTGCAACAAACCCACAAATGTTGTTGATGCTGTTGGGTTTTGGTTTGGGATTGGGATTGGTGTTGGATTTGGTTATCTGCTTTTTCAAATATAACTTCCATCGCATTTGTCCTTTAAAATCACAAGTCTTCTGTTGCATATGTTCATTTAGCTTGTAAAACTCTTATTTCGTCTTACAATCTTTACTTTGACCACGATAATCCATATATAATCTACTTAGATCGGGACATACCACGCGAAGCAAGTACAAGCATTTTCCTTCCTTTCGCACAGGAAAAATCTTATGTCAAGTTTGATTCTGTACAAATATGTGAATCATTGTTTCCTCAATTATAAAACGTTGGGTCAAACGATTTGCATAGTCAAAAATATAAAATGTTTTCTAAATGATGCATGGAATAATGCGCATTTTGACATTTTGCCCTTCAACGGACCAATGTGCATGAAACTTGCGTCAATTAACGATAGGAATTGATGGAATTAACCTACAAGGATAAAATGTGTAAATTAATGAAAGATTGAGGTTAAATTAAAAAAACAAAATCATATATAAGAGTGAAAGGTAGGGATGGCAATCAAGTTTGGCTTGGCCGAAAAAAAGTCCTAGCTAACTCCGCTCGTATCCACTGAGCCAAGACTTGAGTGACCTTCATTTTCGAGCAACGTCCCGAGCTTGAGTTGGCATGTGTGGCTCGATGAGCCATTCCGAGCCGGCTCGTGTAACATACAAAAAAGGCCATTTTTGGCATGTGATTATACAGGAAGCTACAGTAGCTGCCTTTTTGCAGCTTGCACACAAGCAATCTAGATTGCTTGCGTGCAAACATATGCTCATGTAGACAGCTGTACAGCTCCATGTCTCTTGCAAGCAACTGCCTGTATGTAGCTACCAACAAGCCTGCATGTAGCTGCCGATAGCTACACTAATTTTAACTGAATTTGAAATTGAAATTAAAATTTTACATTTTGTAAAACGGGCCATTTTTTTGGCCTATAAATGGGAATGTAAAATTTTGGTTTTGAGATCAACTTCACTTAACAATATTTAATTTATAATATTCTATTTTTCAATACTACTCTCCAACTTCTTTGCTTCGATATTCAATTTCTTTTACTCTAATTTTTCAATTTTAAGTGTTCCAAATATCATAAATATCATTGAATTTTACTAGTGATGGGGTTAACCAATTTAAGAGCAGTTCGAGTACTCATTCGACTACGATGCATCTGAAAATATTCCAACTGACTTGGAGGATATCCAAAAGGAAGAAATACTCCAAACTAAAAGGTCAAAGAAAGAATCATCTGATTGTTGGTAACATATGATACCAAAAAAATTGGTGTTCAAAATGGAGTGGATATTTGGAAAGCATATTACAATTATTGCCGTAAGGAACTTAGTTGGAAGCTGAGTTCAAGCACATCTCATGTAAATAGGCACGTAACGAGTACTTCTAAAGCGAAACCAGTTGATCTCCACCCAAAACAGGCTGAGCTTGTGCTCGGTGGTTCTGGTTCTACTCTTTTCACATTCGTATATTCACATGAAAGATTTCACAAATGAGTGATTGCAATTGAGATGCCGCTTACGGTGATAGACTCTATTCACTTTACTCAACTCGTGTAGAACTATCTTTAACCCAAGTATATTTCTTTGTGTAGGAATACTCTCCACGTAGACAATATAACATTATGTAACCCAAGTATATTTCTTTAACCCAAGTATTTTTTTTTTTTATAGTGTTATATCATTTACCCTTGATTTATGGATCAGTGGTAACAAAAAATGTTATATTGCTAATACGGCTCATTACATTGATTACCTTTGAATTCTATATAAAAGGATTATTGCATTTATATCAATAAAATATCCGCATAATGCCACTAACATATACCTGATTTTAAAGGAGATTATACAAGAATTTAGTATGCAAAAAATTGTTTGAAATTTTACTTTTAACAATAACAGTGTAAACAAAGTTGTTATTAAAAAAAAATATTAATGATCCGAACCCTACATTTGGAAGTTTTTTTTTTTTATATGCGTTGTGTATGTTACATTATCAATTTGATTAAAAAGATGATTTAGAACATATAAGAGGACAATTAAACAAAATTAGACAAGAAATAAATTTCATTGCTATGTCACCATTAAAAAAATAAACATTTAATAGTTTGTGTACACAACATGATTTATAGGAGAAATCATTTACCATTAATATAATACATAGATGGAACTCTACACTTGAATGTGGAATTATCATATGTACATATAGAATCTTCATTTTGTGAAATGTATAACTATCATAGATTTGCTCTGGTACCCATTACGGGTACCAGCAATTGTACCTATTTTTTGTCTTTTTCTTATTTCAAAAGCCTT
>OU503045.2:4864128-4880237 GCA_912172775.2 Fraxinus pennsylvanica
CATCATCGACATCCATCCCGTCATTGTCACTGTCACTGTCTGCCACGGCAGAATTATTCTGTACTGAACCTTGCAGTAAATCCTCCAGATCCCATAGCTACATCCACAGAAGAGGGGGAAATAATTGAGCACCGTAACTTTCTAATGTGTATCAAGATGACTTTCGAATCTACTGCAAAAGTTTATCTGAGACAGAGAGGGGAGTATGCACCTTTAATGTCTGATCATGGTATATGCTGCCAAGAAACTTTCTATCATGAGAAAAGGCTGTAACACCAAATTACACAAGTCAGAGATACAATATCTAAATATTGTAATTTACTATGATTACAACTTATTGACACGTATGAATGGTGATTTTGTGAACGAAATAAAGGACATGAACTCGTTTCCTCGAGTAAATAGAAAAATGAAAAATTAATTCTCTCCCTGAAAAGGTTAAAAGAAAGTCATACCAAGACGCTCCACGGGATATTCCGAATGCTCTGCAATTGGCTGAATTATTCTGTTTGGCAATATGCCTATCAAGCTAAAGAGAGAATAAGAAAAATTTGAGTTCAATCTACAGAAGAATTCATAAATCAATTGGATAAACTCTTCCTGTTCTGAGGAAAAATATTTCACCTGATTATTCCATTCTCCGATCCAGCTATTACTCTATCTTCATCAAGCTTAAGCCCAAAATCAGGGATAGAAGAAAAGGTGATTGTTAGGGTTCAACAAGGTAACTGCCTGATAAAGCATAAGAAATATTACACCATAATAATGAAAAAACACTTACCTTCAGCAACGCATCAACAGAGTTAGGAGAAAGATCAACGAAGCGATCACTAAAAATTGACAAGACATATAGACCATCAGAAATACAATCAACCACTACCCTTGTATTACTCACCAAGGATAAAATTTACAACTTTATTTGATATTTTGTTAGACTACAATTGTGCCAATAACAAGGATACCTGCAATCCTTGAAAAATCCCCATGAATACAATAACAGGGTTCCAGTCTGTGTCCCACATATAACCTTTCGACCATTCTAGTCACACAAATAAACAGTTAGACGCATCTAAACTAGTACCAAATGTCTAGTTTTTTCTAATAATAAGCAATCAAAGCAAGTATTCCTGTTGTTTTATTGGCCTATCTTTGAATGAAATGGGTAAATTCAACCTTCATGATCACCACAGAGAGAAGCTCATCCTCAGAAAACTCTGATCGAGTTTGAATCTGAATTCAGATAATACAATAGAGATTTAGTTATCTACTGAAATAAGTTGAAGGCTGGACAAAAGATAAATTGGCTAAAGGCATGGCCACTGAATAAAACAGGAATTTAAAAACACGAAATGCTGAATCAACAAAAAGAATTACCTTGTTGCTTCTCAGATTGCAAACAGATAGAGTTCCATCACCACTGAAGCAAAAGAGACATAATTAGAATATATTAGTCAAGTCCATAGAAACATTCAGTGCAGGGGATGCACTGACTAAAAGTTGGATGTAGGTCTAAAGATGAACATACTCGGATGAGAGATTTAAACTTGGCAACATTTACAAGAGCCCACAACATTATGGCTTTGCATGGAAAACACAAGACCAAAGCATTAACTATGAAATTGAACGGTGAATATACATATTGTACGGCATGAGAAAACTGTGAAGGAAACCAAAATAACAACCTTCAAGTCCATGCAATCATAAGACCAACAACTAGAAGAATACCAAAAATCACTTTGAAGTATTGAAGGCACAAGCGTTCAGTCTAAACTGTAAATACATTTTACATCTTTTGAATTTGAGAAAGAAAGAGAAGCCATGACTACCTCGTTCCTAGTAACTTCATGGAATCAGAGGCAAAAGTCATATCTGAAATGTACTCCTCATGAGCATTAAAAGTGTTGCAGCAAGAACGCTGCCGGGTATCCCATACCTGTATTGCAGGGAATAACCAAATCATAGAAAGAAAATGAAGGATTTAAATCAAACTTCCTCAAAAAATTATACTAAACAGGCTCAACCCTTGATGATTGGCAAAAACGCATGGCATTCCCTTGGGAAACCGCAAGAGGAACCAATAAAAAATGCTGGCGTGATGTATAATAGCGCTCTTAGTCCAACTGAAAATATGATGACAGTAGGTGCATGGATGATATTAAGAAATAAGATGGAAACACAGGTTCCTTTGCTAGCTCCTCACCATGAACCAGAAAGTGTTAGGATAAAATAAGAAGAGAGGGGCGTAAATTAACCACATATCATGAAAGCAAAAGAATAAGGATTTAATAAGCTGCAAGACAGCGATGCTTTTCAGACATTTATGGCTTTCAAAACCCAACATCTTTCATGTTTAAAGATAATTGAGCAGATGTAAATCTCATGGAAATTCCTAGGTCTCACTATGGATAAAATACGACTTGTTGGAACTTGTTTTCATCTGTGTCACACTTCTAGTCATTTCCGTCAACTAAGATAGTATATCATAGCAAGAAGAAGACAACAAAAAATGGGAGACCAATTTTCCAGATTAACATTTCGACCTAACCTTCCTCGTCACATAAAAAAGTTTAAATTTATACGCAATTCACCTTGATACAGCCATCGTCGTCTCCAGATGCAATGGTTGATTCAGTTAAATTAATTATTCGATTCACAGCAGCCCTGTATTAGAATCGACCACTTTGACTTAGCTTGTATTTATGTTCATTTATATAGAGTATAATTCGTCAATGGCACATAAAATTATTTCGGTACCAACCCATGAGAATTCTCCAGCCTCACAATTTCTGATCCTGTTTCAATATCAGTGGCAAGAATAGAACAGTCTGGAGAACCCGTCACAATTGCTGAAAACAAATTCAATTTGAGAAAAATCAAAACAAATTGCACTGCAATCAGTCGTCGTGCTCTGAAGAACCTACTTTAATAGTAAAAAATTAATAATACTTTAAATAAACTAATTACCACGCCCTTCGCTAATAAAGCGGAGTGCTCTACATGATTCGGTATGAGCAGACACTTCCAACAGCCTAATTATCAAAATTAACAGCTAAATCAATCAGAAAAGCGAAGAAATAACATGATTCACAAGCACGCCAACAGGTGTACGCAAACATGGGGTGTTAAATTTCACCTTTGAGGTTGAGATTCAGCAGCAAAACGATACCTAACACGAAATAATATAAATAATTTATCAGCCAAAATATTTTACTTGCTAAATTTGCGCTTTCGGGACCAAAAAGAAGCAAATATATGGATTGAACTTACAGCAGAAGGTGACCGGTGATTAGCCCGGAAGCAACGAGATTATTGGAGGGATGAAAATCGAGGTCAAATGGAAGTTTTCCCAAATCTATCTCCATTACATAAAGTTGTGAAATATTTTATTGATAAAAAGTGAAATTTTTGTTTCAAGATGGGGGCTTTAGTTCAGGGAGGTCATTGAAGATGGCGAAATTTGGTGGCAGGGTTGGGGTAGAGTTGCAGGTATGACAGGGTGGTGGTTTAGGGTTTAGTAAGAAGATAAAAGTTGAGAAAGAGTAATATGGGATTTAAGAAAATATAAAAATAATTATGGAGGGTCATTGCTCACTCTAGTTAGAATTTTTTAATTTTTTTTCTTTTTCAAAATGTATTCAAAAATTAGGTTTTTAAATTAAATTCTTGCAAAACCCACTTACCTATTAGACATACTGTGAAAAATTCGCACAAAAGATCCATGTTTGAAACCTTTAGTACGAAATACCCTCGCTTTTTATTTTCTCAATAAAAAATTATAAAACAATGAATATACTCTCTCATTTATATAAAATAAATAAATAAAGAACTAATTACAATTATGATCCGAAAATTTTAAAAAATTACAAACGAATTCCAAATAAATAATTAAAAAATCAAAACTTAAAAAAAATGAATTCCTCTTCATCTCTCTCTCCCATCACCAATGTTGCCACTGTCGTAGCTGATCAAAATGTAAACTAAAAAAATAAAAAATCTATCTCCCTTCCATCCCCAAATCTTCAACACCCCCACCCCCTCTCCCCCAATCAAAATCACGGCCACTGTCACTACCACCACGTCCTCATGATGGTATATTGATTGTTTTAGGATAAACTCGATGGTCGGATGACTTGTTGAGAAAATGAGTGAAAATTGAAGACGAAGAATTAAAAAGGAACATATCTTGGAAGTTGGTGACCAAGGTGCAAAGCATTGAGAGAAGAAAGACATGCAGACTTGAGCTGTGTAAGTAAATTCAGAGACCAAGTTGAGCGCAAACCAAAAGGGATGCCATGCAATCGCAAGGGGTACACAGCTCAAGTGAAAATTATAAGGAATTCTTTGGAAATCTTGAAAAATTTTGTGCAAAATCTTAAAATTTCAATAGCGTGGGAGCAGCTAACCCCATTTCCCCACCCTAAATTCGTCCATGCGTAGTTGTCAATCAATATAAAGTTGTATAAACGTTAAAGATAATTATCTATACTTTATACAATCCATTTACATAATCTTGTGATTACATACGTGAAATGTATTACATTCGATATTCGGGGATATAACAATATACGACATTACAACTATAAACCATGCATAGACTAGGGAGGAAATGTGTAAAAAGAAACAGAGGTTCAGGACAATGGAGAAAACTACCCAAACAACCACTTCACAACCAATGTTGCAACAAACCCACAAATGTTGTTGAGGTAGTGCTTCTGGTTGTGCTTGTTGATGCTGTTGGGTTTTGGATTGGGATAGGAGTTGGATTTGGTTATCTGCTTTTTCAAATATAACTTCTATCGCATTTGTCCTTTAAAATCGTAAGTCTTCTGTTGCATATGTTCATTTAGCTTGTAAAACTCTTATTTCGTCTTCCAATCTTTACTTTGACCACAATAATCCATATATAATCTACCACACGAAGCAAGTACAAGCATTTTCCTTCCTTTCGCATAGGAAAAATCTTATGTCAAGTTTGATTCCGTACAAATATGTGAATAATTGTTTCCTCAATTATAAAACGTTGGGTCAAACGATTTGCATAGTCAAAAATATAAAATGTTTTCTAAATGATGCATGGAATAATGCGCATTTTGACATTTTGCCCTTCAACGCACCAGTATGCATGAAACTTGCGTCAGTTAACAATAGGAATTGATGGAATAATAATGCTATGTGTATACCACAAGGTGTACACAATGCATTACACCCCCTCACATGGAGGGGGGCCCACAAATATTTTATTGTGTGTGGGCCCCCCATCCATGTGAGGGGGGTGTAATACATTGTGTACACTATTGTGTACACAGAGCACAACCCTTGATGGAATTAACCTACAAGGATAAAATGTGCAAATTAATGAAAGATTGAGGTTAAATTAAAAAAAATCATATATAAGAGTGAAAGGTAGGGATGGCAATCAGGTTTGGCTTAGCCGAGAAAAGGTCCGAGCCAACTCCGCTCGTGGCCCGTGTCCACCGAGCCAAGACTTGAGTGACCTTCATTTTCGAGCAGCATCCCGAGCTTGAGTTGGCATGTGTGGCTCGACGAGCCATTCCGAGCCGGCTCGTGTAACATACCAAAAAGGCCATTTTTGGCATGTGATTATACAGGCAGCTACAGTAGCTGCCTTTTTGCAGCTTGCACACAAGCAATCTAGACTGCTTGCGTGCAAACATATGCTCATGTAGACAGCTGTATAGCTCCCTGTCTCTTGCAAGCAACTGCATGTATGTAGCTACCAACAACCTGCATGTAGCTGCCGATAGCTACACTAATTTTAACTGAATTTGAAATTAAAATTTTAAATTTTGTAAAACGGGCCATTTTTTTGGCCTATAAATGGGAAGGTAAAATTTTGGTTTTGAGATCAACTTCACTTAACAATATTTAATTTACAATATTCTATTTTTCAATACTACTCTCCAACTTCTTTGCTTTGATATTCAATTTCTTTTACTATAATTTTTCAATTTTAAGTGTTCCAAATGTCATAGATATCAATGAATTTTACTAGTGATGAGGTTAACCAATTAAAGAGTAGTTAGAGTACTCTATTCAGCTACGATGCATCTGAAAATGTTTCAATTGACTTGAACGATATTCAAGAGGAAGAAGTACTCGAAACTAAAAGATCAAAGAAAGAATCTCTGATTGTTGGTAACATATGACACGAAAAAAATTGGTGTTCAAAATGAAGTGGATATTTGGAAAGCATTTTGCAATTATTGTGACAAAGAACTTAGTTGGAAGCTCGATTTAAGCACATCTCATTTGAATAGGCACGTAACAATGACTTGTAAATCGAAACCAGTCGATCTCCACACAAAACAGACCGAGCTTGTGCTCGACGGTTCTGGTTCTACTATTTCCACATTCGTATATTTACATGAAAGATTTAGCGAAGGAGTGGTCGCAACTAAGATGTCGCTTACGGTGGTAGACTCTATTCACTTTACCCAGCTCGAGTAGAACAATCTTTAACCCATTTATATTTCTTTGTGTAGAAATATTCTTCACGTAGAGACTATAAAATTATGTAACAAAAGAAAACAAGCTGCTATTGAAAATCTAAATTTTTTTTATAGTGTTATATCATTTACCCTTGATTCATAGATCGGTGGTAACAAAAGATGTTATATTGTTAATACGACTTATTACATCGATCACCTTTGAATTCTATATAAAATGATTATTGCATTTACATTAGTAAAATATCCGCATAATGTCACTAGCATATACTTGATTTTAAAAGATATTATACAAGAATTTAGTATGCAAGAAATTATTCGAAATTTTACTTTTAACAATAATAGTGTAAACAAAGTTGTTATTAAAAAATTTATTAATGATCTGAACCCTGCATTTGGAAGTTTTTTTTTCATATGCATTGTGTATGTTATATTATCAATTTGATTGTAAAAAATGGTTTAGAACATATAAGAGGACAATTAGACAAGCAATAAATTTCATTGTTGTGTCACCATAAAAAAAAACATTTAATAGTTTGTGTACATAGCATAATTTAGAGGAGAAATCATTTACCATTAATGTAACACATAGATGTAACTCTACACCTGAATGTGGAATTATCACATGTACTTATAGAATCTTTATTTTGTGAAATGTATAACTATTATGCTAAAAAATGAGGTCAGAGTAGTTCTAGTTTACAAAGTATCTTTTCAAGAAATACTATAAGGAATTTTGATGATATATGGAATTTTTTGAACGCCAATACTAGTGTTCCCTCATTTAGTTCTAATTCATCTATATCTAGAATAATAGATATTTGTGGTATAGATGTTGAAATTCACTTTAAGTTAGTTAGGTATATGTGTGTGGACATTCGTAGTGTGTTACAATCAAAAGAATTAAACGAATTTGTTCTTCTATCATAGTGGAAGTGTAACGAAAGACAATATCTAATTGTATCAAAAATCGCACGTGATCTACTAACACCTTCGGTGTCTACGGTAGTATCGAAAGTTGCATTTAGTAAGGTTTTACCAGACGAAACGATCAATATTAAAAGAAGACATATTTGGGGCTCTACTATGCTTGAAGGATTGGGAATGTGCGGAATTACGTTTTCAAGAACAAGCTGCTAGTATAATGGTCGAAGAGTTACAGCAGATTAAAGGTTAAAGCATATGGAATTACGTTTTCAAGAATAAGTTGACACTATAATAGCTTAGGAGTTGCAACAGATCCAATGATAGGATATTGTACTTTTAAATTAATTTGTTGACTTAATTACGTGATTTTAAATTCATTCATTTGAAAAAAATTGTATATGAAATATTTTATTTGTGTACAGTTTAACTTTTCTACGTTTATTGTAGTCGATCTCTAACTCAAAAAAAGTAGAAGGGATGTAATTTTTTAAAATCTATAATTAGTATAAATTGCAAAAAATTTATATTAGTAAAAAGAATTTAGAATTTCACGATTAAAAAAAAGTCGGCTCAGCTCGGCCCTTAGCTTAAAGCTCGAGCCCAGCCTCGATTTTTCATTCAAGCTGCAACTTGGGCTAAAAAATTTTGAACCAATTTTTGCATGGGCTGTGCACGAGCCGCGAGAAACTTGGCTCATGAGCAATTCAGCTCATTTACATGTTTAACAAAAGGTTGGGGACAATGTATAATTTAGCCATTAATAAAAAGGATAACTGCAGCAAAAGTCTCAAACCTTTCAAACACTAGCAAACTCTCCCCAAACATTTGATTTGTTGCAACCATCACCCATAACCTTTTCAAACGTTTTAGAGGAGGCCCTTTTGGACGGTTTCCATCCAAACGTCCGTCAGTTGACCACCCAAAAAAAGATTGACCACTTTTTACCAAAATATGGGAAGGTAAATTCGTGTATACACTTTGTCCACTAATCTCCAAATAAGTTACTATTTATTTCCCTCCAAATGTAGTAGAGTACTACCCTAATAAATTGTCAGTTTGTCACTCTTCATCGGCATACTGAATTGAAGGTAGTAGAAATGGAAATGCCAGT
The DNA here is from genome assembly GCA_912172775.2 of Fraxinus pennsylvanica. NCBI lineage: Eukaryota > Viridiplantae > Streptophyta > Magnoliopsida > Lamiales > Oleaceae > Fraxinus > Fraxinus pennsylvanica. The sequence continues at coordinate 4,872,634 of OU503045.2, forward strand.
TTACAATTGCGGAACCCCTGCTCAAATGAAGACATCGTGGACAAATTTGAACCCATGCAGACGATTTCTTACATGTCAATGCTGAATGTATTTGCAAGGTTGTACATTCCTTCTATGGTGGGATCCCCCGATGTGTCAGAGATCAAGAGAGCTAATACCTGGTCTTCTACGGTCGAAGCGAGAGATGGAGGCTGAAATTAAGCAACTCCGTTCGAATGGAGGTGGTCTATGGAAGATTTGATTTTGTGGGTTTGTCTGTGGAATGATTGTAAAGTGGATCTGTAGTTAAATTTGTGTTAGATTTTTGGGGGTTTTTTGCTGGATCTGTAATCTTCCTTTGGTAATAGTGCAACCTAAGTTAACGGGTGTCAAAATGCAGTTCTAATTGTTGTAGTGTTCTGTACATGTCCATTTTTTGGAGCTAATTTTCGTAGAAACATGTAGGGGTGGGCAAAAATCGAACCAACCCACGAAAACCGACCAACCCAAACCGACCCGACCAGGTTGGGTTGATTTTTTTTTAAAAATCTGTTGGGTTCAGTTTATTTTAAAGGAAAACGGGTTGGGTTGTGGAACCTGTAAAAACCGATCCAACCCGCCCAACCCAACCCGCAGCTTAAAAAATTGAAAAAAGAATAAAGAAAAAAAAACTGATGTTGACTTCACAAATCATAACCCTATTTTACAGTCAGTCTTCCCTTTTCTCTCAAGCTGCAGTCACGTTCAGCTCTCAAGCCCAAAACCTAAATGTTGCTGACTTGCTGTGTCTCATTCTCTCTTGCTCAAGCCCTCGACCATCGCCACCTCTATTTCCATCCAAGCATCGTCGATCTGTACTCATTTTCTTCGAATTTTAAGTTGATTTTTCATTTATGTTTTGCAAAATGTGATGCTTTGCTAATTGACCCTCTTCGTATTTTCATATGTTGGGTGTTAGAGAGATGGAAGCATTAAGTATTCTGCCAGTGTTCACTTCAGCCTTGTGAATCTATGATGATGCTGTAAATCTTTACAAAGCTTTTATGGGTATTTTCTTAACCTTTGAGTTTTTCATTTTTTTTTTGTTGCTAATTGCAGATCTTTCAGCATTCATAGTTTTTTTAAATTATTTTATATGCTAAAAATGATGAGTATAGCCATGAAGATATTGTACACTATTAGGGGTGTAAAATCTATTACATTGCTTCACATCCTTGCTTCAAATTTTAAGGATATAACCTTACTTCAGTGTTTTAAATTCTGCCTCAGTTTTGTTGTCCAAACCGACCAACCCAACCCAACCCGACCAAAATTTGATTGGGTTAGGTTGGAACATATAAATGGGTTGGGTTGGGTTGGGTAAAAAACCGACCCAACCCACGCCCATCCCTAGAAACATGCACGTGGTTGAGACCCCAAGCGTTAAGTACACGGTGCAGTGAAAACCCCAAACCTTTTGTCCATGTTAAGTTGAATGCCCCAAACGTTTTTAAAAATGGCATAAAAAGCCCCATACCTATTACATTGCTTACCGACACACCACGTAACTTTAATAACAGTTTCCATTACGAATGCAACTCAAAACGTGTAGAATTAATAGTAGAATAAAAATGCCAGAATCTACAGCGATACTACAATTATGAAATCTAATATATCACATAACTAATTAATAGTAGAATGAAAAGTATTTTAACACATATACATCGATACTACAATTCCCAAAATATGAAATACCAGAATTACAGATTCAAAAACATCAAGTACATTCCAAGTTCATAATTCATGTGCACAAGTTCAGTTTCCAACGACGTGAAGACTACACTTCTGTCGACTTTTTCTTTTCGGGGTTGTTTCCTGTTGAGGTGGCTGCACTTCTCTTTCCCTTCTGCTTCTGTGTCTGTGGTGTTTCGAGAGGCTATATCTGTGCAGTGCATGTTCTCTTGTTATGTCCAGCTTCTCCACACCTTTTACATGTCATTTTCATGCATGTTCTTGTCATTTTAACTCCAGTTGGTGGTTCAATCTAGATATTTCCATAGCTTTTTAGGTCTACTTGCCTGCTTCTTCTTCACTAGTGGCTTTAACGGATTTTTTCCCAAATCAGGCCAAAGTTCAAGCCCTGACATTGGATGAATCACATGATTGTATGCTTTTAGATATGTATCATTTTTGTAATATTCATCTACAATTTCATCTATATCTATTTGCCTTGATAGCATACCAGAAATAGCATGTACACAAGGAATTTCTCTCAATTGCCATTTCCTACATGCACGTTCATTTCTCACCAAATTCACACTCCACCTCAAACCATCAGTGTTGCAAACTTCAAATTTTTTATTACCTGCGTATTCTGCTCTCATGAACCTGGCATCTAATTTAGCTTTCTCAATTATCCCTACAATTTTTGGACCATATGCATGATCCCATCTTTGAACTGCCTCCCTCTTTGCAGTCATCCATGTCATTTGCTGATGCCTAATCTTATCCAACATTGTGATTATAGGCTTATCTCTAGCTACTATAATGGAGGCATTGAAGGCTTTACAGGGGTTATTGACCTGCTAGCTTCTCACTAAACTATTGGAGGCTTCTTCATTAACTGTCTTCATCTCATTTATAAATGCATTCCATTTTGGTACAGTAGTAGACTTCGATGCAGCCCAGAACAAACTCTTCAAAGTTATGCCTTTATGTTTGAGATTGAACATAAAGGAATCCTTTAGTTTTGGTACAGTAGTAGACTTCGATGCCTCCCTCTTTGCAGTCATCTGTGTCATTTGCTGATGCCTAATCTTATCCAACATTGTGATTATAGGCTTATCTCTAGCTACTATAATGGAGGCATTGAAGGCTTTACAGAGGTTATTGACCTGTTAGCTTCTCACTAAACTATTGGAGGCTTCTTCATTAACTGTCTTCATCTCATTTATAAATGCATTCCATTTTGGTACAGTAGTAGACTTCGATGCAGCCCAGAACAAACTCTTCAAAGTTATGCCTTTATGTTTGAGATTGAAATTGCTATACAAATATCTAGCACAGCACCTGTGCTCTGCACCTTCACAGCACTAATTCAAAGCTTCAACCAATCTTTTTTGCTTGTCCGAAATGAAAGTCCAAGCCCTATTACACATTCCTATGTTAAAGACCAAAAGTTCTACGAACCAAGTCCAATTGGCTCTGTTCTCTGCATCCACAATTGCCCAAGTAACTGGGAACATACAATTATCACCATCAATCCCCACTGCTGCCAACAATTGCCCCCTATGTGTACTATTCAAAAAACACACATCCAGTCCTATCACAGGCCTACAACCAGGGTTAGTTCTCTTCAACTCCTCACCATTGTCCTATAGAATTTTGTATTGTTCCTCAACAAGTCCATTGATAACTGTTGCACATTTTGCCCTTGTTCTATAAAACTGATATTTGGATATTTCATACCTGCAATTTTGCTTCACAGTTTCCATGAAACTACTCATAGACAAATTAGGATTTGACCTGAACTTACGTAGATATTTCGTAGCTAGGAAACCTGCATAGACCTTACTGTTTTGCCAAACCAATGTGTAGCTATGTTCATCTCTAAAAGTGTTGATTCTTAAGCTGTCATCCAACTATTTGTAGGCATACAATTGCAAGAGACAATTCTCTTGACATCTTACTCTTATCCTATGTGGTTCGTTCTTCACATATCTCACTTCTCTTGCATTTTTTACGGAGTATTGCACAATAGCTGATCTCAAAGTTTTTGTATTCTTAGACTTCATACCTATAAAGCAAATGATAACTTTTTAAACATATTATGATGAAATGCATAACAGGCCCTGAACCTATTAAAAATAAGCAGAAGAGGCCCCAAACCTAATACTAAACTTTGTTCATAGGCCCTCAAAATTTTAAACATTCTGCAGTAATCTTAAATTTGGGATCTTCCATGTCAGTTAAGGATTGAACCAAACTTCATTTCTTTTGTTAGATGTGGCACCCACTTCTTCACCACTTGAAATGCTTCTTAGGTCATCTGAGTCCCTGTAGTCTGTAGAACTGTTCTCTGCATTTTCATTCCACTTACGAGGTTTGTCATTGCCTGCATTCCCCACCCCTAAATCTAATCCCTCACTTAATCTGAAAAATGTCTCTTCATCTTGGTTATCCTCTTCTATATCATCCTGTTCGTATTCATAATCTGAAAAAATGTTCTAGACCAATCTCATTATTCTCTTCCACTTCTAACTCACCACCAGGAGATCCAATGCCAATAGTCTGGGCATTAATGTCTTCACAACAGAAGGTTCAACAAGTGCATTAGAAGGCCCAACATTTTCAACATCTTCTACTTATGTACCACAGTCAAATATAGATGGTTTATCAACTATGGGCTGCTCAAACTATGAATTTCCAGGATCTTACACTCATGTTGCACCCTCAACTGTAGATGATTCATCGAACTCTCAAATGTTGATGGTTCAGCAAAATCAACCCTTTCATTGTCAACTGTTGGATGTTTTATGTATCTCGATCATCTTCTAATGCATTTTTAAAGGAACATGGTAGATCAGAGGTTGATTTCTCTCATGCTCACTCCACGGTTGATCATTTGCACTTACATCTTACTCAACTACATCTACATTGTGAAATTCACCAAGTCCACTGTTATCCACACAACATATTCATGCAAACGATCCTCTTCAAATTCATCAACAACATAAAGATCATCACCATCTACCGTGTCATCAAAAATCTCAACTGCAAATAAAGGTGTCTGTCTGACCTCCATATCTTCATTGTTGACACTGACACTCTCTAAAATCTCACCACTTTCCATATCAGTCACTACAACTCCAGTTGGTACATTCTCGTCCTACGATAATTCCAATACTTATGTCGGTCTCGACAAACAATACATATATGCAACTCTTGTAGGACTAAGACATTTCACAACATTCATGAAGTCTGCATTAGTAACTAATCAAAATGACTCTTCTGTGAATCTTTTCTTTTCAAGCCTATATGCATATCTCATTGGCTCACCGTAACCCAGTATCTTCATTGTATTGTCTAATAGAAATCGATTGAAGAAATTTGGGTCCACGTAATCAAGATAGGTGATCTTACCGTGTTCATACACGTAATTTCGCATTTTGCGAAAAAAAATCCCACCATGGTTCAGGCGGATCATGAAATAAGTGGAGTTCTCTCCTGAAAAGAGAAAAAAAATATACAAGTCCAATCAGAACAAATATGGTTATCACAATACACGTCCCTACATACTCATTACAAAATTTTGTCCATACAGTCCATTTCATACAATTTTTGAAAACCTTATCCACTGCATTTACCACAAACATTGAAATTACAAAATCGAGAAATGCAATGGATTTTAGTGCTTCTTCATAACGATCCAAACATTCAAGTACATGTGTTTCTCACAAATACTACGTTTTGTACAATTTTACTCTAACTATAACTGGCAAATACGACACTTGCAAAAACGTAGCATAGACGGGTTCGGATAGTGATCATCTCAGATAGCATGCATATCTGATATCTCCGTCGTCAAGTTCTCTGGCTTCAGGATCGTCCTTTATTTTCCAATTCGAAAATGAAGATGAAGGTTAGTGGATAAAGTGTATGGAGGAATTTACCCTCACATATTTTGGTAAAAAAATGGTCAATCTTTCTTTGGGTGGTCAACGACGGACGTTTGGATGGAAACCGTCCAAACGGGCCTCCTCTTAAACGTTTGGAAAGGTTATGGATGACGGCTACAACAAATCAAATATGTTGGGAAAGTCTACTAATGTTTGAAAGGTTTTGGACTTTTGCTGCAATTATACCTTAATAAAAGGAGTTTTGTTTTTTTAATTATTATTTTCTTGTTCCTTTTATCCTGGGTATACAATCTGGAAAATTGGAAGACACGGAGGCGGGTTTCAGTCTCTCTCACACGTACTCAAACCCTTGCACTCTTATCTTCTCACACAAACTCTAGTTCAAAATCCTGTCTCTACAAATCCGACTTCAGTTCTAATGGCGATTTCTGTGGGTGTTTTCTCGAGTTTTTTTGTGAGCGATACGGCGTCGTTGATGAAGTTTTCTTCTGCTACTGTTAGGCTCGTTCCGTCCAACATGCGCACGGTGCGCACGGTGACTATAGCTGCCGCGTCGAAGCCGGCTACAGAGACCAAGAAGCGCGAGCCGAGAGGCATAACGAAGCCTCGCCGTGTCTCGCCGGAAATGCAGGCCTTCCTTGGTGGGGTCACTGAGATTCCCCGTACTCAAGCTCTCAAAGAGATTTGGGCTTACATCAAGCAACATAATCTTCAGGTATATATATTGTTGCTTATCTAAGTTTATAGAAATTCTTCTTTGTGTACATGTTTTTACCCCCTGTTCTTAAGTTTTTTAGGTAAAATTTAGTAAAATTGGCGATGTAGTTAGAAAAGTTTCTTCGGTTATATGAACTTTAATACTTTCTCATAATTGTACTCAATTTTTCTTCGCGTATATTGGTTTGAAGTGAAATTTGGGTTTGTATTTGTAACCAATTTCTGGTTAGTGCACTATCTCTTTGAAGTGTTTACCGAAGGTTTACCTACTGTCTTTTCTTCATGTTTCCTCCTGTTAGATGTGGATAAGGTCTGTTGCTTGTGAATGGAATTGAGGATTTTATGATCCTTTTTTGCTTGGATTAACTTTAGTATCAGAAAGGAGTAAGTAATGTGTGAGGATGATGTACAAGGATCAAATATATGGAAATCTCACGGACGAATGACGTAACAAAATTAAAAGTTTGGAGACGAGATGTCAAATTGAAGTTGGGGATCAAGTTGCTACAAGAGCCATAGATTTGAGACCAATTGTGCAATTTTCCCTATATTTTATTGATGTCCGTAGAATGTTGTTTTTGCCTAACATACTTTGGATTTTAGAATTGTTCTGCCCAATATTTCCTTATGCAAGTTGGTCAGGTGGCAGGTGCGTAAATATTATGTCTCCGAGTGTGATCTTCCAGACAAGCTCAAGCAATCGTAGTTCAGTTGGTTTTGTGCATCAACTGAAAAAATAATACAGAAAGATATGCCAGTATAAATTTTTCTATAGTACGCTTGAGTCACTCTTTTGTTTTGGGTTTGATTTATGTTTTGAATATCCTATTTGGTTTTCTTGCATTCATTATCAGCATCAGTTCAAGTATATGTATAATTCAAAATATATTGCATGTTTTTCCTCCTTGGTATTGTACTTGCCGGGGGGAAAAAAAATTCATTTCCAGTGTTTGATTTCTTGGTTGTCACCTACAAAATAAGCAACCAACTGTAAGTTTTTATTTTCTTTATTTTTAAATATAGATTTGGTGAAACATGCTTGAGTTGTTTGGGGTTATTGATTTAGTTTTCCAAATACTGAACCGGGATAATTTCCGATTTCTCAGTTTAGACTTGTACATTTTATGTGCATCTCTTTATTTTTCTTCAGATGCAAGAAATATCAACTATGGTGTTCTCATATAATGTGCATGCTCCCCTCAAATCAATTTAACGAAACTCACGTGTATTATATGTAAAAAAAATATTTCCAGCCATGATTTTCCTCTGTATTTACATATGATGTGAAAC
>OU503045.2:4880337-4913975 GCA_912172775.2 Fraxinus pennsylvanica
TCTGTTTGTTAATTTTTTTTTTTTTACTTATAAACAAAGAATATGATGTTTTAGAGTAAAACATGTGGTAGAAAAATAGTTTGAGAAATATATGTGGTTTAAAAATGACGTAAATAAGATTTTTTAAATGGAAAGTGCTGCTTTTATGGATGGTTGGTGGGTGGTTGAATGGGCGTAGGAAGTACTTTGACTGCCAAAAAATTTGAGAAACAAGAGAATGATTGAAATAAGGAAGATGACAAAAAATGAATACAATAACTGGTACCCGTAATGGGTACCTAAGCAAATCTGATAACTATTATGCTAAAAAATGAGGTCATAGTAGTTTTAGTTTACAAAGCATATTTTCAAGAAATACTAAAGGAATTTTGATGATATATGGAATTTTTTGAACACTTATATAAGTGCTTCCTCATTTAGTTCTAATTCATTTATAGTTAGAGTAATAGACGTTTGTGGTATAAATGTAGAAATTCCCTCTGAGTTAATTAGGTATATGTGTGTGGACATTCGTAGTGTATTTCAATCAAAAGAATTAAACGAATTTGTTCTTCTGTCACAGTGGAAATGTAACGAAAGAAAATATCCAATTGTATAAAAAATTGCACGTAATCTACTAACACCTTCGGTATCTAGGATAGTATCTCGAAAGTTGCATTTAGTTTAGGTGGTAAGGTTTTACCAGACGAACGATCAATTCTAAAAGAAGACATATTGAGGGTTATAATATGCTTGAAAGATTGGAAATGTGCAGAATTACGTCTTCAAGAATAAGTTGACACTATAATAGCTTAAGAGTTGCAGCAGATTCAATGATAGGATAATGTACTTTTAAATTAATTTGTATACTTAATTACATAATTTTAAATTCATTTATTTGAAAAAATTGTAAGAAATATTTTATTCGCGTCCAATTTTAACTCGGTCTACGTTTATTGTGGTCGATCCCAAACTCAAAAAAAGTAGAAGGGTTGTAATTTTTTAAAATCTATAATTAGTGTAAATTTGCAAAAAAATTATATTAGTGAAAAGAATTTAGAATTTCAGGATTAAAAAAAACCAAGTCACCCAGCCTCGATTTTTTATTCGAGCTGCGGCTCGGACCAAAAAAATTTGAGCCATTTTTTGCATGGGCCGTGCACGAGCCCCGAGTCTTGGCTGATGAGCGATTGGGCTCGTTTACATGTTTAACGAAAGGCTGGGGACAATGTATAATTTGGCCATTAATAAAAGGGAAGAATACATAAATAAGACTTTTACTTTTACCCATTTCAAAAATATCAAAACATGTTTTAAATTTCAAAAATCAGGTTTCTTTAAATTTTTAATTATGAAATAATAATTATTAAATTAATTTATTATTAATATTTAATTCTACTATAAAATAATTAATCCACCCCCACCTCCACCACCCCTACAACTCCGGTGCTATTCCGGCGACCGTTCCGATCACCACTCTTCTCCGGCGACTGTTCCGACGACCGATCCGATTCCGACAAATATGTTAAAGTCACAGATATATACAATTTGATCACAATTCAGAATTTTTATAGGTCACAATTTGTTCATCGATCACAGATCCCAAAATTTATAAATCACAATACTTATTTAGGTCACAATTAATAATTTTTAGGTCACAAATTAATAATTTTTAAATCAGAATACTTATTTATGGTGTGTTTGATGGATATTATTTTGGAAGAATGTATTTTGGAATAGTAGATTGATGGAAAATGTGTGGTTGAAAAAGAAGGAAAAGTTATTAATGTGATGGAAAATAATGAAGAATGTGTGGTTGAAAATGAGTAGAAGAATGAAAATGAAAATTTTAATGGGTACCAAACACACCCTTAAGGTCACAAACATCATATTAATTATATCTATGTCACAAATTATCAAAATTTGGGTCACAAATTAATAATTTGTAAGTCACAAATCACTTATTGGTCCCAATTTATCTAATTGATTGGTCACATATTGTTCACTGGTCACAAACTAACCAAATTACTGGTCACAAGCAACCAAATCATTTGTTACCACCATCGACATCAGTTATGACCACCACTTCGCCACTGCATCCGCCAACGGCACCTCCACCGTCGCCGCCCAATAGCATCGTCAAAATCTCAAAACCAAAACCACACCCTTTCCAACACCACTATCAGCACCCCTATAACCATCGGCAGCCACAAACAAAAAGACCATATACCCACTAGATCGCCGCCAAAACATGGAAAAACAACAAAATCGCAGCCAGATCTGACATCGCCAAATCACGATCTCAACAACAAAATACTGAACAACATCAACCATACACCCACCCTTTGACTGAAAAACCACCGACCAACAACAACCATACAACCACCATACCCATCCAAATAAATCAAACTCGAACTAAAAAAATAAAATAAGAAAAAATAGATCCACAGGGCCGAAACGGTAGAAGACGACATCGAGACGGTTGGATCTGTGAAGAGGCAGAGGTGGCTGATAGATTGGAAAACATAACATGGTTGGCGATTTTAAGGTTAACAACTTCTGTGACGTGGGTCACGGCTTCTGTGAAGTTGCCGGCCGAAAACGCCGATGGTTAGAACGACGGATGAGATGGGTCGGCAAGATCTCGGACGCGCCAGAAAAGTGAACCCTTCAATCTCCGAAGAGAAGACAGAAATGGAGGCCTGCCGTCGCCGCTTCGAGCACATGACACGGTGGTGGAGGGGAAATGAACGGTGAGAGGAAGAAAGGTTGTGGCGATGGGACGGGTAGGAGAGACGCCTGATGGGGAGGAGAGAAGAAATGAACGGGAAGAGATGAATGATTTTTAGGTTTGATTATGTTTTTTTAATTGTGATGAAAAATATATAATTAATATTTAATAAAATATTAAAAATCTGATATTTGAAATTTTAAATTTGTGATATGATTTGTGAAAATGGAAATCTAAAAGCAGGTGTTGGTGTAATTTTCTCTTAATAAAATGAGTTTTCTTTTTTTATTTATTATTTTCTTGTTCCTTTTATCCTGGGTATAAACTTCGGAAAATTGGAAGACAAGGAGGCGGGTTTCAGTCTCACTCACACGCACTCTAACCCTTGCACTCTTATCTTCTCACGCGAGCTCTCGTTCAAAATCCTACCTCTACAAATACGACCTCAGTTCTAATGGCGATTTCTGTGGGTGTTTTCTCGAGCTTATTTGTGAGCGATACGGCGTCGTTGATGAAGTTTTCTTCTGCTACTGTTAGGTTCGTTCCGTCCAACATGCGCACTGTGCGCACGGTGACCATAGCTGCCGCGTCGAAGCCGGCTACAGAGACCAAGAAGCGCGAGCCGAGAGGCATAACGAAGCCTCGCCGTGTCTCACCGGAAATGCAGGCCTTCCTTGGTGGGGTCACTGAGATTCCCCGTACTCAAGCTCTCAAAGAGATTTGGGCATACATCAAGCAACATAATCTTCAGGTATATATATTGTTGCTTATCTAAGTTTATAGAAATTCTTCTTTGTGTCATGTTTTTACCCCCTGTTCTTAAGGTTTTTTAGGTAAAATTTAGTAAAATTGGCGATGTAGTTAGAAAAGTTTCTTTGGTCATATAAACTTTAATGCTTTCTCATAATTGTACTCAATGTTTCTTCGCGTATATTGGTTTGAAGTGAAATTTGGGTTTTTTTTGTAACCAATTTCTGGTTAGTGCACTATCTCTTTGAGGTTTTTACCGAAGGTTTACCTACTGTATTTTCTTCATGTTTCCTCCTGTTAGATGTGGATAAGGTCTGTTGCTTGTGAATGGAATTGAGGATTTTATGATCCTTTTTTGCTTGGATTAAATTTAGTATCAGAAAGGAGTAATGTGTGAGGATGATGTACAAGGATCAAATATACGGAAACCTCACGGACGAATGACATAACAAAATTAAAAGTTTGGAGACGAGATGTCAAAAAGAAGTTGGGGATCAAGTTCCTACAAGAGCCATAGATTTGAGACCAATTGTGCAATTTTCCCTATATTTTATTGATGTCCTTAGAATGTTGTTTTTGCCTGACATACTTTGGATTTTAGAATTGTTCTGCCCAATATTTCCTTTCAAGCAATCGTAGCTCAGTTGGTTTTGTGCATCAACTGAAAAAATAATACAGAAAGATATGCCAGTATAAATTTTTCTATAGTACGCTCGAGTCAATCTCTTTTGTTTTGGGTTGATTTATGTTTTGAATATCCTATTTGGTTTTCTTGCATTCATTATCAGCATCAGTTCGAGTATATGTATAATTCAAAATGTATTGTGGGTTTTTCCTCCTTGGTATTGTACTTGCCGGGGGATAAAAAAAATCATTTCCAGTGTTTGATTTCTTGGTTGTCACATACAAAATAAACAACCAACTGTAAATTTTTATTTTTTTATTATCTTTATTTATTTGGTGAAACATGCTTGAGTTTTTTGGGGGTTATTGATTTAGTTTTCCAAATACTGAACCGGGATGATTTCTGATTTGTCAGTTTAGACTTGTACATTTTATGTGCATCTCTTTATTTTTCTTCAGATGCAAGAAATATCAACTATAGTGTTCTCATATAATGTGCATGCTCCCCTCAAATCAATATAACAAAATCTCATGTGTATATGTATGTAAAAAAAAAATTCCAGCCATGATTTTCGTCTGTATTTACATATGATGTGAAACTGACTTGATTTCTGTCACACTGTTAGGATCCTGCTGATAAGAAAGTCATTATCTGTGATGAGAAGCTGAAGCAAATTTTCGGAGGACGGGATCGTGTTGGGTTCCTTGAGATTGCTGGTTTGCTTAATCCTCACTTTGTTAAATGACCATATCTGAGATTCAAGTGAATGGCGAATGGCTCTACTTCTTTCGAGGAAAGCAATTGTTTTATATATGCAGTTCAAGATGGGTCAATGGTGTTACTTTTAGTGGAAGAGCTAGTAAAACATTAGTGTTGCTTTCCTTCATAGACTAGTTTTGACGTGCCTACACAAAGAACGCTCTTTTCTTTATCTGAAATGGATGAGTAGTTCTGATTTTTTTGGATCCGTATGTGGGGTTTAAAATGAAATGTTTGTAATGACTGCTGATTTCTATATCTTTAATCTATCTAATGCTTTTGTGGGCAATATGGCGTGCATTTGGCACATACAAGTTACTCAGCTGATTAAGCCAACGGATGATCCCAGCGGACCTTGTCAAGCTTGAGGAAATGCTTGACTTAAGCTGGACCGTTTGATTTTGAACGTGTTGCCTTAATTTCATCTGGTGAGTCCTGAGCTACTCGGCTCATGGAGATTCTTGATCTACCAAACAAACTTCCAAAGTTCATTCACTCCCAGGTGAAGTGAGTAGTAGCTCTAGAGGTACATGGTTGAATAACAAGCTGCACTTGCCACACGCAAGGACATGAGTGATGACGCGTAAGACTTGCGGTTGTACAAAAGAAATGAAGACAACAGTGATGATTACGAGCTTGGAGGACGTTGTAAAGAATCTTACATGTTTTGGTTTATGTTATTTAGTGGAATCTACGAGGATTCAAGTTTTTCGTGTTTTAATTAATTGGATTTTTATAAACGCTCGATAGTTAAGTAAAAAGTTTTATATTTACAACATCTCCAAGAGATTCTATTTTCAAAGAGCATATTTTATCATTTGGAGAGTATCTATAAATTTAAAGAGTTAAAATTGTGAAGTACTCCAGCGAGCTTTTATATTTAACACTTAATTTTATTGCTCTCAAAAAATATTTATTATTTTTGTTTTATCTTTTATTTTAACTAATTTTTCTTTAGATTATTTTATTATTTTTCAACATTGAGTTTTGACAACTATTATTTTTAAAGAGTTCAAACTCACTCTCTAAATTAAAATGTTAATTTAAAGAGTCTCTTGGAGTGTTGACTTTTTAAAATAGAGAGCATCTCATGTTTAAACAGTCTATTGGAAATGCTCTTAGCCCTTGTTTGACAACTATTATTTTCTAACTATTTTTTCTACATATTCATTCTCAACAACGCATTCATACAATAAAATACTTTGCATGTAAAATCAAATTTTTTTCCTACACATTCTTTTGAAAAACACCATTCAAAACTCCTCTTTTTTTTTTTGTTCAAAATGATGGTTGTCAAATAGGGGCTTATTAAGGGTGTGTTTGAGGTACATTATTTTGAAAAAATATATTTTGAAATAGTAAATTGATGTAGAATGTATAGTTGACAAAGAAATAAAAGTTATTGATGTAATGAAAATTATTATTTTATTAAAAAATGTGCGGCTAAAAATGAATAAAAGAATGAAAATGAAAGTGCTTAATTAAGTTACAGATTTACTTCACAATCATCAATTTTCATACAATTTTACTATTTCAATTAAAGTTAGTATTAATAGGAACCCAATTGAATACGCAATCTTCATGAGAATGATTTTTTATTCACTCTGTAGGACAAAATGTCATCGAGTATCTATCTTTTACTTAACATAATGTTGTAGGAATTGAACATCTATGCATAGATTCACTAGCTCCTATAAAATGAAGATAATATCCAAAATGGTAGAGCTTCCAACTTTCAGGAACAGTCTGCTACCAAAACTTTGACAAAATCAATAATCCAAAAAACCGAAGGTTAAAAAATGAGTATTGGCCTTAAGAGTCCAGATTTTAAAATCTAGCCTTTTTTTCACCTGCATCCATCAGTAATTATCTACAGCAACCTGTATGAAAAAAATGATCATTTCCCGCTCCAGTCTCTATTTAACCACTCTCTCAGTAGACGACACTTGGAAGAAACTTGTCGGGTGAATTTTCAACTTCGTCATCAAAATTATAGGAGAAAATGTCAACAGGGGCAGTGATGTAGCCAAGAGTGCCTTCTTTGTGATTGGAACTGGAAGAGGTTTTGTGATGATCAAGATAAATCACAATCACAGTAATATCATCGTGGAAATGACGTCTGATTCCCTTTTCGATCTTATTAAGGTCCTTATAACTCATTTGCCTCTTCTTAGCAGCCTCCACAAGTGCAGCTACTACCAGTCTCTTCGCTATTCCCTGCAAAAGTTTCACCACACAAAATCGTCATGTTTGGTTAATCATCCAACTAAAACTGTATTTTTTCTCATCACATTTCTTAAAAGCAAATCAGACAAGTATGAGAATATCACATAGGTGTAAATCTATAGAAACAGCTAACAAAGCTAAGACATCAACTGAACGATTGATTGAGAGGAAATGCATTCAAGATGAACCCAACTATAAAGAGCTAAACTGAAATTATATCCTCATAAGTAGAGGTACTTGGTACTTACAGCTCTTGGGTGTTTAAATACTATTTGAACAGCTACTTCATCACTGATGTGTTCCCAGAGGCCATCTGTGGCAAATATTAAAAACAAATCATGTGGCCTAAGCTTTCTAGTTACAATGGAGGGTTCAGCTGTTAACACTGATCTCTTCATGGGGAAAGGATTTGCAAATTGTCGGAAAATTGGATCTCTGTGAAACTCGGGTTTCTTGAGATAAACGTCACCAATAGATCTCGACACCTGGAAAGAAAAAAAAGAAAAAAATCAGCATTTTCAATACATTTTGATAGGATATAGATAAAAACTAAATGGAAGATAACAAGCAAAGGATACACAAAACAGAGGCAGACGCCCTGTATTCCTCACTAAGCACCACACAAACCTCTTAATAATATGAAAAAGAAACATAAACATATATACTAATACTTATATAAACACCAAGGAATATATAGTCCCCAGCCTAAACTTTCACCAAATCACAACACTTTGCTTTATAAGATCTTCATGTACATCTCATGAGCGGAAGCCCGAAGGCGTGCTACTTTGACTTCAGCTGCATGAGACAGGGCCAAGAGGCAGAGCATGTGATTCCTGGAAGAGTAGTGAAGATATAACCCTTTAGAACAAGCTTGGTATATAGAATAGGATAATATAATAACTGAACTATACGTGACAGATTCAGTTCCTCAATGAACAAGAGATTATATTCCTTGGTGAACCAAGAGAAAATAAAGGGAAAAAGAAAAATGCAACATGTGCAAAAAAGAGGTTACAATCTTGTCCACCATACCGTCCAATCTTGCCTACATTGCGTATCAAAGATGTCCTTTAGCACGGCACCTTTTCACAATCTTGAAATAAGTAAAGACATCCAACAAAATGTGCCAAATTGGATAGCATCATAAACAAGGGAATGTGAGGAACACTTAGTGCACGTTTTGCACGCAACAATTGGCCAGATTGGATAGCATAATAAACAAGAAGTTTTATCAGTATATTATAACCAAACTAAAACTGTAATCAATAACATAAAGGCTGCAATTTGGGGTTCTTTCTTTGTCAAGACCACAGCTTTAAACTTGGCCCCTGTTTGGTGGAGATTAAAATCAGATTTTTAGTAGATTTTGATAGAAGTTGATTAAATGTGTGTGTGAAAAGTTGTAGGACGCATAAATATGTGGTTAAAATTAATTGTTGACTCTGATTTATATTAAAATCTAGATTTTAATCGGTATCAAACAGTGGCCAAATTTATCATATCATGAACAACCGTGTGAAATCTTGTAAGGTAAAAGATTGACAGCAGGTACTCATTCTAGCTTTCCTCCAAGAATAATGAGATGGAAGATTTCGCTCCAGGAATTAGGAAATTTGATAGCCTCGACTGTTTTAAAGTCACCTGATCTAGATTCCAAGATATTCTTACACCAGTTTAAAACAAATTAGAAATGATAGATATTGGATTTCCAAAAGAAGAAATCAGTAAATCAGTTTGTATAAACGAGTACCTGAATTATGCCTTTGATTCTCCAAACTCCGTGGCATTGGAGCACTATTGAAGAATCATCTGGATGAAGTGATTGTACCTCTCTCCTCACTTCCTCAGATGAAACATTATGATCAGTTGATAACCGTTCTGCGACCACCGAATTGCTGTCCACATCGAAACCTTTCCTGCCAAGAACGGCTCTTGAGTCTCCTAAATTCGCTACGTATAGCTCACCGTCTGAAATTGCACCAAGAATACAACATGATCCAACTGAAGCAATCTGTGGTTTGACTGGCATCGATTGCTTCACTAATCGAGTGAAATCCTCTTCTGTCGCATAAAATGCCTTCTTTATCACATCTACTGATAGACCTCCTTGCTCGGTTTCAAATTCTACAAAACACCCCACATATGCACGTTTCAGAGACAAATATTAGAGAGAGAGAGAGAGAGAGAGAGAGAGAGAGAGAGGATTTGCTTCATAAATCACTATGGACTAGAACATCCCCACATAATTCATTGCGTGCGTATTAACTATCTCATCTAAAATTTTGAAATATAATTTAAATCCTGTCTTCAAGAACAGATTCATTTTTTGAAACCGTATTAAATCTCGTCTAAAACTATTAGGTATAATTTAAATTTTGACTTCAACATAAGAGAGATATTCTAGCCCAATTTTCTTTTCAAAAGATAAAAAACATAAATTTAGAGAAAAATAAAACCCCGTCAAGTCAGAATATTGAGCAACATATATCGAATTATCTTAAAATATACATCCATATATTAAACAAATTTAGCAAACCCCGTCGAGAAACTCATACAAAGAAGCGCACACATAAGTGAAAACAACAAAAGAATTCCGTATCCAATTTATTACTGTGGAGATAAGGGAAGAGGTGGCGGTTGACGAAGCGCGAGGCTTCGGGTCCACCATGGCCATCATAGACGCCGATGTAGGTGGTGGACGGCGAGGTGAAGATCTGACTCTGGTCCTCCATGCTGGAATTGGCTTGTACGGCGGCGATCGAGAAGTCGCCCGAGGCGTGCGGCTTCAGGTCAACGTGCCACATCAATCCATCACTACTCCTCCTCCCCAAATACCTCTCCAATGGCCGATAACAGCACGATCGCAACATCCTCGTTTTTTTTTAGGGTTTGAATATCAGCCCTGCGTAACGAGGGGTTTATGGAGAGGGAGAAAGAATTTGGTGGACTCGCTGACACCTACGGTCCTACGCGCTTTTGTTTCCTTAATTAAAACATTTTCTATTAATTATTGTATTCAACAGTTGGGTTTTACTTCCTCGTTGTGAAGTTATTTTAAATATTTTATTTAGCCCACGCTTGATATTGTTAAAAATATTGATTAAAATTTAATTCAAAATTAACAATTAATTTTAACCACACATTTTATAAGATCAACAACTTTTTAATCATATATTCCATCAACGTTTATTAAAATCTAGTTAGGGATGGTATTCGAACTGTTAAACCGAAAACCTCGGTTAATCGAACCGGATGGGACCAAAAAAATTGAACCAATGGTACAATAGGGTGGTTATGGTTTTGATTTTAATGACCCAGTTCGGGGTGGGGCGTGTATGGTATTTAGCGATGGTGCCACACCCCAAACCGATTACCCGTTAAAAAATATATTAATTTGACAATTAGACTTTCCATTATTCTTTCCCAAAATTAATTGGGCTTCCCCAAAATTCTGGTTGTAAACCCTTAACTTAGTAACCTAACTCTAACCCTACACGTTAAAATTGAAAATTAGAAACCAAACTTACAAAACACTCGTTCACTCAACCAATGAATCAAATCAGATCCGTCGACGCTCTGCTGCCTGTAGTTCAACTTCAAATTGTAGTAATCGACAACGAAATCTACAATATTGTGAGCACACTCCCTAGGTTGTTCTGCATCCATTGGTTTCAAACCATCTTCCCTGTACAATTGAACAAAATCCAGATACATTATACTTGATTGCATTTTCTTTATAATATTATTTAAATATATGATGCGTGGCCGAGAAAATGTGTGCTCGAGATTGGCTTTAGATTGATATTTACGGTACGATTTATTGTTTTATATTTGTTATTCATACACTTTCTTTTATTCCTAATTTTTTTTTTATTGTATGTAGAAAATTCTGCTCCTTCATCATACTCTGGAGCTTGTGCAAGGTTTAGTGAGGAGGATATTGACGAAGAGGTACATTTTTTTGTTTAAATCCTCAGTTAAGACCATTCTTGATTGGATAGTATGGTTGTATTATTATTCTAATTACATTTCTTATTTACTATATAGGAATCAACTTTGAGTCTTGACTCTTTGACATATGCTAGTAAGAGTTGTGGGGAAGAATGAAGATTGACCCACACTAGTAAAAGTCTTGACCTATGTTGATAATATTGTTTGTTAAATTCGAATTTTGCATTTGGAAGTTAGGATATTGTTTGCATTTTCATTTGGGATATCATTTGTTAAATTAACTTAGTATTGTGTTTTTGTTTTTATTGAATTTTCTTCATAATTTTTTTTTTCAATTTGACGGTTGGAGTTTGAACTTATAAAAAATAATTTATTTTCGTGATTATTAATCGAATCGAATCAAGATATGAATCGAGCCAAATCGAACCGACTTACGCTATTATGGTATGGCCAAAAATTTGGTGGTGCAGTTATGGTTTTGGTCGAACTGATCCCGAACCGAACCGTTGTCATCTCTAAATCTAGTATGATTTTTAATCTCCAACGAACAAGGACTTAATATATGGTAAAAATTCAAATAGAAATCAATATTTCAATCTCTACAAAACATTAAAATTTCAAATAATGAGGACCAAATGTGGGCTTACTTCATTGAATTCAATAACTTACTAGAAAAGAATTTGTATGAACAATTCTAAAAATCTGATTTTAATCTTACCGAACAAGGGATGTGTGATAAAAAGTCAAATAGAAAATCAACATTCATTGAATTGAATAACTTGAAAAGAATTTGTATGAACAATTCTAAAAAATATTTTATTTAGCCCATGTTTTACTTTTTCGTTGTCATGTTAAATATTTTATTTAGCCCATATTTGGTACTGCTAAAGAATTTAATTAAAATTTAATTCAAAATCAATAATTAATTTTAACAACACATTTCATAGGATCCATGACTTTTGAACCACATATTTTATCAAATTTTATTAAAATCTGTTAAAAATCTGGTTTTAATATCAAGGAACTTATTATGTGGTAAAAAGTCAAATAGAAATCAGCAGTTCAATGAATTGAATAACTTACTAGAAAAGAACTCGTATGAACAATTCTAAAAATCTGATTTTAATCTTCACCAAATATAGACTTAATATATGATAAAAAGTCAAATAGAAATTATCACCATTGAATTGAATAACTTAATAGAAAAGAATTGGTATGAACAATTCTAAAGATACACATCGTGTGAATAAGTGAATTGAAACTTTCAAGTTATAAATAGCACATAGGATTGTTTTAAATGGATAAAAGAAAGATACAACAAAATTAGTCGAGGATTTGAACTCAAATGAAATTCCGACCACATATATATATATATATATATCTAACAGAAGGATAAGGAAAAACTCATACACGGATGACGAAAGCCATTCAAACATCTAAAAGTTAGGGGCTTTAACCTCATCGGTAGTTACAACAACATCCCTACGACAATATGGGCAGTCCCCACAAGTCTGCAGCCAGGGTTCCAAGCAGCAAAAATGAAACCTATGACCACAAGGCAAGCATATCAGCTCATCTCCCATCGAAAAGCTCTCTAGGCATATGCTACACTCCCTCAATGCCCTAGATATAGCCTGTTTGTCACCTTCATCTGTATCACTGAATTTATCAACCTGCAAACAGTTCAACGCCTCTTGAGTGAGTCCAGGAGGTCTTTTCTGCATCACGGAATCAGTGGATGAGGGAATTGCAGCCAGCCAATCCCTGGAAATATCAGTTTCCCAATCTCCACCATCAACTAGCCTGAAGTCACAAAGTCAATATGATAAACATAAGATGGCTAGCATTTATTAGGCGTAAAAGTCTGCAACTATAGAAAAATAAAAATCAAGATCATAATTGAAAATACATTCTTTATTATGCTTGTTTTTTACAAGATAGGTGCATAAGCGAGGTGGAAACTGAGAGACGGATTTATCACTCCAAATATCGGTATTTAGCAACAAAAAATACAGGTAATAGATTTCACAATCCATCATCAAATAATATTTTGCGATCAACTTGAAGCATCAAACCAACGAAATCATTACAATTATATATACAAGGTAATAATTGTGCATTTGTCTGGGTGGTGTTGTAGCATTGGCACACTACAAGGGGACGAGAAGGATAAATAGGTAAGGAGAGGAGGATTTTAACTGGATATTGGCGTAGAGAGGCTTAGAAGGCCCAAAATAATTGAGAGGGAAAAAAATGAAAAAGAAAAAGAAAGAAGAATAGTACAGGAGGACAAAGTCTTGCTGCTTGCTGAACAAGGGAGAGGAAAAAAAGGGAAAAAGAAAAAAGAAAAAAGAAAAACAAATATAATAAGGTATTTGCATGATTTGAACACCAAAAGGCATTCTAGCAACCGAATTTCATATTTTTAGTTCAGTTAGTGTCAAGTTTTGGCAAGGTGAGTTCAGATTGGTGAAACCAGATAATGCGCCTGGCTAGGAGAAAGGAGGAACAGAAAAGTACAGTACAGCTTCATCATTGAGGAGACCAACCTGTTTCCAGACAGAGTGACACCTCTCAACCTTTGCAGAAGCCTTTCTCTTGCAAGTAGTACAGATCCAGGAAGCCGGCTGTTCCCACTGCTAACATTTCCAGATGCAGAGTGGTGGATCCCTCTATCAAGCCAAATCGATTCATTTTCCTGACCATGTAAAATAAGTTTATAAAACAATAAAAAAGCCGGCACATATGTCTTTGGTATGCACACGTTCTTTTTTTCACCATTCGCAAGATAATCAAGAAAGTTATTGATCCCCAAGTAAACTATACACTTGACAGGAGGCACAGGATAAAAAAGGATGAAAACCAACAACAAAAGGCACAATATCTATCCAGAGTTTATCGGTACAGAAACTATACAAACTTAGCAGAGATGAATCAGCATCAATTGAATGACTACAACATGGAGAAGACATTCATCTACTATCTATCCAGAGTTTACCGGCGAAGAAACTATACAAATTTAGCAGAGATGAATCAACATCAATTGAATGACTACAACATGGAGAAGACATCCATCTACAGATAAAACATCCAGCTTCCTCATCAATTCAAGTCCATAAAACAAGAAGAATTGTAAAGCATTCACTGGTAAACAAGTACAAAGTCTTGTATGAGATGGGTAAATTTTCTAACAGTTTCATGAGGACTATATTGAGTGAGATGATTGAAAAAGAAAAAAATGAGAGCAGTTTTAGTTGGAACAAGAAGCAGGGGGTAGATAAAAACTGAAAACATCAGAACTTTCTTTTTACTAGAATAAGGAAAGAAAATTATGCCACGTGATCCTGAAAGTGAAAATGAGTAATCCAATATGATTGTCAAAAATATTATAAAAAACATGAATGGAATTCCACTCCTATAGAACAAAGGATCATATCCAAAATTCCTGCCAAATAGCATCAATAGACCATTACTTCTCAAAAATGCTGTTCAATCTCATGCCACATGTTGTTACCTATGATATTTATTCCCTATTACTCATAAAGTTCCCTATTACTCGTAAACATTAAAAGTTGAAGTCATAACTAGAGCTCAACAAAAACTAAAATGGGTCGGAGACACATGAATCTTAAGTTTAAACGACATTGGCAAGAAATTTAAACACTGAACTCATGCAAACTATGTAAATCAGCCCAAGGTAATCCGAACCTGCTTAGTTAGGCAACCCATTTTTTAAACCTGCTAGTAAATAAACCAACACCCAACATGCTCATTTGTCGTTAGACCTGGATTAATCTAGGGTTTCGGATGCAATTGTAGCCTGTAATATGAAAGTCTCATTACAACTTTAAGAAGACTCAATCCAACATGCAAATTTTTTTATGCGGGCTTTATAGTAAAGCTCTAATAAGAATCAAGCCCTCCTAAATTGTGCAACTAAAAGCATCAGCTAATTACTTCTTACTGCACGAACATTCTGCTCGGAAATGTATTTCATACAATTTATGTGTCCTTTTCAAGTATGCACTACGGCGTATTTAGGTATCAGTCTCAAAGAAGTCTTCCTTCAAATTACATGCTGAAAGTTGGAACCTTTCTCTGGCCAAATAAAAATTCTTTTGGCAATTCATTCAGAACCATCACAAAAAAAGTACAGTATAACTAAAAAAAGCATTTGAAATTCATTCAATCATATCTTTTAATCACCAACTCCCGATCATGCTACATGTACAATGGTTGACAACAATGAGTTAATAAAATCTATACCATCCATTTTGAAAGATGTTTTTAAATCCATACAGATCTTGACAACATGCATTGTCAACAAAAGTTGTCAACAATCTATATACAAATAGCTTTATTCCCCAAGTCCTCTCTACAATGAATAAACTCAGCAGAAGGCTGATAATATTAACTCAATTAGGTCACCCATCTTCAATTCGCCACAATCCATTGTCAATTTAAATATCAAGCTAAAACATAAAGGAATTCTTACTGTTTTAAATATTGGTAATATACATTAAACTGGTCTTACTTGAGGAGGATGCGAAGGACGATTAGAAGGAGCGTGTCGAGACTGACGCGGAGCGCGTCGCAGCGGATTGCAACCCTCAGTATCCAGCCGTTCGTGGCCGCCGGAATTAAGATGGTGGTGATTATTTGCGTGACGGTGGTGGCGGCGATTGTTCCGATCGAGAGAGGTTGTGGAATCGAATTCCGGAACGAATTCTAATGGGTTTGAACTCCTGCCAAAACGAGACCTCCTATTGTAGAATAGCTCCGACGCGCTCGTCATACAAGTTCAGTAACTGAAAAAAACTGACCTCTGACAGCCTTTATCTCTAAGTATTCAAAGATTAAATGCTGTTTATTTATGTATGGCTTTTCAAAAAAGTAGAGCAGAATATGGGTCCGGGGAAATTGCGATTTTGGAAAGTGGAGAGGTTGCGTTGTAGCTTCGCTGAAATTCAGAGCAGAAGCGACGAGAAAAGCAAGGGAAAGCGCAGTGCATATATGTATATGTATGGAGGAAATTTCCCAGCAAAACCAAATGACTAGGTCAATATTTTGTCCTGGATTAAAATTCAATTAAAATATCAAACCAATAATTAATTTTAACCACACATTTTATAAAATTCACAATTTTTTAACCACATATTTTATCAACTTTTATTAAATTTACTAAAAATCCGATTTTAATCTCCACAAAAAAAGAGAGTTTTATAAGTACAAACATTGTCCTAAATTCATATTTTATTAATTTTTATCAAAATTTGCTAAAAATCTTATTTTAATCTTCATAAAAAAGAGCTTTATGAGTACATTGTCCTAAATTTAGGAGCGTAGTTTTCAATGTTTTGTGCCACAAGGTCAATTTTGTCGGCAAATTTTCATTAATAATACTTGCATATAAAGAGTTACATACAGATAAAGTGTCAAAAAGAGAGTCGGAATTTTATATTTTTTCTTTGGTTGAAAAAAATTTACTAAATCATATCTCAGCACATCATGCTTATGCAAACCATTATGTACATTTAGCACGTTTGAATTTTCATCCGTAATGGCTTAACTTTTTGTAGAGAAATCTTCCATTGAATAAAAGCCCTAATTTTTAACTAGAAATTGAAATCAGCAAGTTTTCATGGATTTTTAACTAATGTTGCAAATGTAAATTACAAGCCAGAGATGAACCTCAGCAAAAAAAAAAGTCCACAAGTGATACTTCAGGGAATACTCATAACTACTGTAGAAGATGACATTCAAAATTCTGAATCCCGTTACAAACATATTAACACCAGTCGAAGAACAGAAAGGGTGCGACCTCAGTAAGATAAGTTGGGAAGAAATAGACATGACATGTTCGTGATTGAAACTATCGCTTCTTTCTACCACCCTTTACAGATTTAGAAAGGCAGGCTGTTGAGGTGGAGGCTGGCTTTTGTTTCTTTGTCCGACCTGGGTGTCTCGGGACCAACTCAGCTACACGAAAAGTTAGCTGTTTCCCTGTCATATTATCTCAACACGTTAAACAAAAAAGACACGGAGTAATTGCAAACTGGAGCATCATAAGATGAATGATCATCAGAAATAGACAAATGGTATGAATATTTTGTGAATTTGCACCAATTGTTGGCGTGAAACAGATTCCATTAACCGCGTGCACGTGTTGAGCTCTTCTATCAAGTTCACCAAATAACTCTATTTGCTACAAAAGTATAATGCTGTGAAACAGATGCCATTAAGCGTGTGCATGTGTTGAGCTCTTCCATCAAGTTCACCAAATAACTCTATTTGCTACAGAAGTATAATGCTATGAAAGAAGAGCCAAAGCAGCAGTTTCGCATTCCTCCTCTTAGATAGTGTGCACAGAAGGGCAAACCAGAGTTTCTGGAGGCAAATTTTGGCAGAACATCTCCACTAAGCACAACTGAAGTAATCTACAATCCTATTGCATATTGTCCTGCATTTTGTTCATTAAATGAATGTACAAATATAGAAGTTTCTATTTGACATGATTAAGATGATGAAAGAAACTTGTCGTATGGAAACAAGGTAATGCTCATTTATTCATAAAATTCAGTGATAACGTGTAGCTGGACAAATGTTACTTCGATTTCGTCTGTCAACTCCACATATATCCATGCTGAAGTCCTTTTTTCGCAGCTTAAATTTGGATTAAAATTATTCACGTTGGAGAAAACACCCCACAAACTTGGATGGAGAATGCAGTGAAGATTCAACACTTAAGAATGCAGAAAAAATATATCTGAGAAGTGAATAAGAATTCATGCATGCTAGACCTCAAAGCAGTCCTGTTCTTTCAATAAACAGAAAGAATTGCACTTGAGAATTAAATGAAATCGGCTTGTTTTCCTACTATTTTTTCTTATTTACAACAATCTATATCATTATATTAGAAACTAAGTGAGAGGATTAGCTCATCTTTTGGAGTATCATCTGCGTCATGAAGTCATTCTAGATAATGTATGTTCAAGAATAACACGAAAGATAGAGCACATTTAGAAGGTGATCATTTTACAGTTTATACATGACTGAATTGACGACATTAAAAAAATTCAAGAATCAACCAATTCGACTCCATACCATAATGGCAAAAAAATGAAATAACAAAAAAGAAACCGGGCGAAATGAGAAAAAGAACAATAGAATTTGCAGTTACTAGAAGAAATGGATGGATTGTATAGACTACCATCTTCTCTTTTCAACTGAACCCTCATTCTCCCTCTTTGCATAGAATCGCCTTCTCACTCTATAATATAACCAAGTCTCACGAACCCATCATAAATACACAACATCTATGCAAAAGAATTGAAGAAATTATTATATAACAAGATCACATAGATGCATCAAAATTCATAGAAATCCACAAATCATATGCATAGGTAAATTTAATGTACAAAACCTGACAAACCCATCAAAATTCATACACGAATACCTAATATATGCATGTAAACTAAAAATTGCATAAAGTTTATACCTCAATAGCGCATGGGAGTTTCAGATGGCTGCAGCAATCATAAATCTCAGCTTAAGTTGTTGGAATCTTGTTTTTCAAAATCATGGATGGATGAATCATGGGTGAATAAAAAAGGGAAATGACGCCATGAAGATCGCATAGACCTGTTATGCATGCGGTCGCATAGGCGCGAAGAGAAAATTCAGAGGCAACCAAGGTTATAACTATGCGACCGCATAGTTATAAAATTCGACCGTTGGCTAAACTTTTTCGAATTTTTTGATTGTTTTCTTGGTGAAACGTTGCATCTTTTCTTTATGGGTTGGAACCATTTCGTGTAGAGATGATTGAAATCTATAAATACATATTGGCGTTCATCCCAAAACATATGAAAATCCATTCTATTATTCATCCAACTTTTGAAGAAATTATATTCCTTTACATAATCAATTTTTTCCCTTTTCACTTGTTTATTTGAAGATACATTTAGCTTTTGGTATTCTTCATTAAGGCCTGATAAATCCTACAAACTATTTGTCATTTTCAATCCTTAAAGCATAACAAGATGAGACAAATATCGTTTGAGGACAACGATATATTTTCTTGTTCAAGTCTTCTTCGAATATTTTTTCATCT
This sequence comes from Fraxinus pennsylvanica, assembly GCA_912172775.2. NCBI lineage: Eukaryota > Viridiplantae > Streptophyta > Magnoliopsida > Lamiales > Oleaceae > Fraxinus > Fraxinus pennsylvanica. The sequence continues at coordinate 4,899,475 of OU503045.2, forward strand.
TCCTATTCTTTTGTTTCCTTCGCTATATTTTATAATTTGCTTACATAAGTAGGGTTCGAGATAATTGAACCAATAATTACTAAACTTAGGTGACATCTTTAATTTCTTCTGCACTTTAAGATGTCCAATTTGACCTATATTCAATTTTGTTTCGCCACTTAAGGAAATAGCTTCCCCGATAATCGGATTTCACATCTGGTGCTTCATCACGCGATGACCGATAAAACAGACACTGATGGTGTTCAGGATCCGGTAAGTGTTTATAGTCAGTAGGAAATTTGACGACAATAGAACTAAATTTAGGAAGTTGATGTTCTGTATAACTTTTCTCTCTTCTATTAGTTAAAACTAAAGAAACTTACCTGAAATCTTTATTATTGTTGTAATCTCTTCTTCCCTATATTAAAATTAATGAAATTTTTTATGTGTATTATATTTACTATTTAGTCCTTGTTTGGTGTAATTAGCCTCTGTTTGATCCACATTCTTTCAAAACTTATTTTCAACTGCACACTGTTCAATAAAATAATATTTTTCATCACATTAATAAATTTTTCTTACTTTTTAATCATATATTTTCCATTGTATCATTATTTAAAATACATATTTTCTCAATAATATCCATCAAACTCACCCTAAAGATCTTATTTTTAGTAGATTTTAATAAAAAAAAATAATAAAATGTATAATTAAAAGTTGATAAAAATTATGGATTCCATAAAATTTGTTTTGAAAATTAACTGTTGACATTGATTTAAATTTTTATCAACTTTTTAAACTAAATTAAATATGAGTTAATCCCTTCTTCTATCTTGTTAAAATTAATGAATTTTTTATGTGTGTTATATTTAGTCATTGTTTGATGTAGTTAAATATCTTATTTTTAGTAAAATTTGATAAAAGATAAATATGTGATTAAAAAATTAATAAAATTTGTGAATCTCATGAAATTCGTTAACAAAATTAAGAAACGTGCTACATGTACATTGTTGTTTGAGTAGTGATATTTAATACCACTAATTTTTAGCACTGGTCTATGGACAATTAGATGTTATTAAATGATAGGTTCATTTAAATACAAAATCAAAACATCTATTTATTTGCGCCTATCAAGTGTGGACACATAAATTAGTGTTTTATTACCACTGATGCTAGATAGCATTTTACATTAACTTTGACATCATTTCACATGGCACTAATCACATACTTTGATTTTTTCAACATCATTTCACATCACCGGCTAGATTTTTACATATATGGGGGAATGTTATCCTTAATGTAAGAGTAATGCTATTTATCATTAGATTTTATCAACTTGTACATAATTTTTTGTACATCAAGGTATACACCCTCTCACATGAGAGTGAGATTTGCTTGAATAAAAAATATTTTCTCTAAGTGGACCCCACCCCCATGTGAGGGGGTTTATATCTTGATGTACACAAAATTATGTGCAAGTAGCTCGGCTCTTATCATCATGATGATGGAACATTGATGATCCCCCCCACTCCCTCTCCCATAAAAATTGAAATGTTCATTATTTTACATAAATTGTCATATCATCGATGTTCCATTATTATTAACATTATTCTTAATGTAAACAATAATGTATATCTAAAATAATTCAAAAATTAATTTTTAACTTTAACTTAAATTTTATCAACTTTTTTAACTAAATCAAATAAGAGTTGATATTTACCATATGAAATTTTCGATATGATAAATCCAGTTGATGAAACTAAAAGAAATGCTTTTAAGTTGGGCTTATAATTTGGTAAAAATAGTCTGAGCATGCAGACATGGCTCGTTTGCGTGATTTTTATCTTTGCTTTTGCTACTTCCTATTTCAAAAGTATTTTTAAATGAAATTACAGACTTTCTATAAAAATTCTTCTAACTAGAAGAAGTACTTTCATAAAATTAGGCATAGGGATTCAAAAGCTCTTTTGACTTATTAAAAAATTGGTCAAACGGACCCATACTTAAGCGAGAGTAGTACGATATTTTAATTGGTCATTGAACTTTTAGTGAGATTTCAAGTTAGTCACTATAAGCTTCATTTTCTATCAAAGGATTGTCCGACAAAGCTTTTCAAAAAACAACCTGGATTTCAAATTATGAGAAAAATCACGGAATGTCAAAGGCATCTGTGTTCCACTATATAAAAATTATTACAATCAAATATAATATTTCGACCACCCAAATTCTCGAGTATCACAGGAAAAATAACACAAACTTTACTAACCTTTTTTTCATTTCACTCGCACACAAAAGAAAACAAAATATGTTGTTTATAATTAACATGTGACCAAAGTTTGACCTAAATTTGCTCCATCTCGACTAAAATAATAGAATAAAGCCTCTTGTACATTATTTTCTTGACATCAAGTTCAACACCACGTGTAAATTGAAATTGTGTTTGGCGGGAAAGTGTGTTATAGAGCCTCTTGTACATTGTTTTCTTGACATCAAGTTTGACACCATGTGTAAATGCAAATTGTGTTTGGCGGGAAAGTGTGTTGTTTTTAAAAACTACCCAATGTGATGTCGCCACGTAGTACAATGTCAAACTTGATGTCAAAGTTATTGTACTTTTATAGCATGATTAAAAATAATATATGGATTCTGCCGAATATTCTTTGCCATTTTCATACCAAAAATGCTGAATATCCTTTGCCATTTTCATTCCAAATTTTGGTAAGAAGGACAATCAATTTATCCCATCTTCACAATTCACCAACCGAATTTGCATAGGAAGATCTCCAAAAATTCCGTTTCCTTTTAAAATTGATACATTTTTAAACATGGCTTGTTTTTTACAACAATTCCAACCCACCTAGACAAAAAAGGTCAAGACTTCTATCCCCTCCTTTGAAACTCTTGATCGTAATACTTAAAAAAAATTTGATTTATAATCTCAAGTGTAAGATTTAAGATGACATATCATTGAATAATATATAACCAATGAACGGAAAGGACTACTTATAAATAACAATACTCTTCAAAAAATTAGTAAATTTTGACATTCACAATTCTCAAAACCAAGTAACATACTCGCAGGAACAGATCCAGAATCGGATTACAGGTCGGGCTAATACGTAAAAAAAAAAAAAAATTACACATGATTTTTTTTTTCTAACTAAAAAAAAAANTACCACTTTTTAGCTTCTTTTTTTTTTACGACACATATTGTCCATACTTTATGAAAATGTGGGTTGGGTGTTCTTTCTGAATCCTCGTATAATTCAGAACAAGTGAACGTATAATTTGATTTTTATTGACTAACAGTCTAACACAACCTTGATTTGTCTACATGGCCATTATGTAGAGAAAATATATGGAGAGAGAAAAATAACACATTCTGCAAACCATACAGAAGAGGTAAACCGCACGATGCAAGCCTAGTGCGACGGGCTCGACCGATGAAGTGTTGGCAGGAGATTCGAATTCGTGATTTTTGATCTCCGCGTTCACCTGCTCTACTAATTCGGCCACCCTGAAGGTACAACTTTTGGTATGTTTTTCCATGGCCAAAGGGAGGACAATTAATTTATTTCATCTTGCAGGAAACAATTCTTCAAATTAATTTCATTTTGCCTTTTAAAATTGAGATACCTTATCATGGGATATTTTTTACAATATTCCCAACTGTTCAAATTAGTCAAAATTGATGTCTCAAATAATATCTAACAATTTATTATTTCCAGAAATATGAAGGAAAGGACACGTGTTTCAATAAGATGGTAGTTTTGTAGTCGTGTCAAAATTTGGTGTCCCACGGGTTACCCGAGCTATTCGTCACGTACGAAAAAGCGACAGCTGTCCAATCCTTCAAAGGCCTGCACTTTCCTACGCCCGGCACTGGGACAAATAGTACACTCGCTAAACAACCATATTGGCCCTGTTGGGTAATGTTTAAAATCCAAATTATAATTTTAATTAATAATTAATATTAATCACATATTTAAAAAGACTCATAATTTTTCAATCACATATTTTATTAATTTTTGTTAAAATATAATAAAAATCTAATTTTCATTCCCATTAAACAATAACATAATGCGAGAATGTTCTCCTGTCCACGGTAGGCAGGATACTGCCAAGCTGCTGATGTGGCAGAAGAACCTTACGTGGGGTTCTCTCCAAATGTGAGAACTTCATATTGGGTTCTCTTCGAATGGGCAGGATAAGATTATTCACCGTAGGCAGGAGAACAGCTCTGTAACATAATGATATCGATGATAATCAGCATAATAGAGGATAGAGAGCATATTTCTTAAGTTCAAAAAATTTAGTTGTATTAAGTGAAGATCCCAACTTTGGGATATGCCCGAGCTCCTAACCCAAGGAGATTTCCTCCATTTCGATCAGTCAAAAGGTTGATCTCCTCGGGATACGCTTCTCGGGTTCCATCACCTCTCCTTGGGAAGTAAATCCTTAGCCATTGTGGTGTCCTCAAGATTCTAGCACCGTGCAGCCCTCGACATAGTAAGATACTCCTCTGCATCAAAGCTTATCCAATCTCGAAAGAGAGTCCTAGTGTTGGTACATTACTTCATCCTAAAAAGATTCTACCGTTAGGATTCCACATATATCCAAACATGTGGATAACCTGAAACCAATCAAGTAAAGATTTTCAATCATGTTTAGGGATCTCAACATTGTGATCCTACTAGGACTGTGTCACCCAACATCTCTCTATAAATACATCATTCTGGTTCATTATTAAGGTATGTTTTATACACAATTTACAGCATATAATCTTTTCATATTCTCTCTCTGACTTAAGCATTGGAGGGGTAACGAGAACACACCTCAACGCCTTTATTTCAGGTATCGAAAGACATCGTTCTTGCTCATTCTCAGTCGTCAAGCTCGAAAGTCGACATGTACGATTTTTGGTAGCATCAGTAAGTATATAAATGAGTAAATATAAAACAATTGACTTTTTTATTATTATTATTAAACTGTAATTATTTAACACTAAGAAGATAATTACTTTGAAAATAAATGATTTTTTTTAACTAAAAGGAAAAAGTAACATAATATTTCAAAGTTCAACTAAACACGCTCCTTATAAAGAATATTACTTGTATGCATCGGTTAGTTTTAAAATACTAATATTTTTATGATTAAAGATAAAAATAAATAAATTACGTATTTTGACAGTTCAATAAAAAATTTTCAAACATAAGTTACTATCTAACAGTGATTTTGAACTCGATGATCAATCTGCTCAATACATCAGAACAGACATAATGAGCATAAGTTGAATGTGATCTTTACGTTGTACTTCATGTCTCCAAATGTAGTTTTTAATTATTTTTTTGGAGATCAAACCTAATTCCTTCGTAGTAGTATTTTTCTTTCTCTACTATGTAGAGATTGGAAAAACATATCACTAGACTCCTCCCACCACTAGGATGTTTAATCTTACCGAGACTCCCAGGGTCATGTGCGAACTTAGGGGAGTCCTAATGTTTATAATTACACATGAACTAGCATAAATATACGTATTTGATTTACTATTTCGTTACACTCTCATTTTGCACTTTATATCTTTCTACGTACTTTCTTTCCTTCAACAAATTCTTGCTCCGGAAGGGCGATGAGATTCCACCTTGTCTCCTTTTATAGGTATTGGGAAGCCTCGCAACATTCCTCATAGTCCCCATCTCAATCATTTTCATATCCTCCCAACAATAGGAAACATCGTCCACAACTAACACGACCTTGACCTTTGGCCTACCTCAGGCGACACAAATACTCAGAGGGCATCGAGAGAGTCCTCAACCATTTTCAAGGTCATCCCAAGCGAAAGGAGTGCTTGTTTGTGGTCATCTTCATCCTCGATCTCCGACTTCTTCAGGTTAGACAAGGTATGAATTTTGATAGCATTACATACTTTTTAGAAAATTAAGATCATATATAGGTATTATATCTCATTATTTTTACAATTTCATTATCAAATTACGTGATTTCTTTTTAACTGCTTATTAAATTGTGATGTTGCCACCTACAGTAATGGCAATGAGGGTGGGTATGGAACAAGGTTGGGAATATGGGACGAGTCGACAATTTTCGACCCGTCCCGTCGTGTATTTTTGTCACATTGCCCATCCACATGCTCGTTTAAAGCAGGAAGAGACATGTCCCAACTCCCATGCCCCATTTATTTTTTCTCTCTGTTTTTTATTTTTTGCTTTTTATTTTTTGGCTTTAATTAGTATATGTTATTACTTTTTTTTTCAATTTGTTAAAAACAACTTATGTTCTTTTTAAAAATATGAAAGCGAGGCAAGAACTATGTTTTTCGTACCCGTTTTGAAGCAATAACTCTCGTCCCGTTTACTCGATTAGGCGGGTAATACCCAGACGGGTATCAAGAAACGAATTTTTTTGTCATCCCCATTTGTTCCAAAGATCTTATTCTTAAGTTCAGATATAAATTTTAAAATTCATTTTTTTCAGTAACAAACTTATTTTTCTACAAATAAATTTTCTTAAAACATTTATTTCCCATAAGAAAGGAAAAAAAAATCTCATAAAAAAGCAGTGCGTCAGAAAGCGAGTAGGTAATCGCGCTATTTTTTGGTCAAATAGTTCAACCAATCACCATTTATAGTCCCCCATTCCGTCCTCGTTTCCACAACCGCCACAATTTCTAGCTAAAACCCCAACAAAAACTCCTTCTCCGCCACCACATTGGAGGAAAAAAGCCATGTCCGCCGCAATAAAAGATGGACTCAATATCCACCTCCGACGCCATTCATCCGTTCGCAATGTATGGACGAGTCGCCGGAACTCGATCGCCGACCCGATTGCAATCTCAGATGGATTTGCTAATCAACTTGCTCATCGACTTCGGCAATCCAAATCGTGTTCGCGTTTTCCCCAATCTATATTCCGGAGAACCAAAGAGGTCGAGATTTCACCTACCAGTGTAATGTCTTCACCTTCAAAATTTGGACCAGTGAGCTGGTACCTGAGCATGATCAAGTCCCGCCCTATTGTCACCAAAAGCATTACCTCTGCCCTCATTTATTCTGCCGCTGATTTTTCATCACAGGTACCTAATTCCTCTTTGCTCAAATACGAAAACGATAAAGCCTTTGCTTGGTTGATTTATATGCTATTGAGTCTGAAAAGGTCAAAAAATGAACAATTTTATCCGTCAAAGCTCATACAAGCAGTCGATTTGCAAGAACCATATTCTCAAAATGGGCCACTAGACTGCTGCGCATATTAAACGTAAAATATGAGATTGCTTAAATATGAAAACAATAATGAGTGTAATCGTAATTGGACTACTCCTCATCCTCTTAGTAAGGCCGATATGGAACTCGTGACTTTAAGGTATCTGCTAAAAATTGTGAAGTGCGAAAAGTAAGGACAAGATCTGTATTAAATGTTGCTTTATTTCTAACTTTTATGAACTGTATAAATGTGTTACTTATCAAATTTGATGCAGAGTATTGTGGAGAGATCTTCAGAAGGATATGATTATTTGAGAACATTGCGAATGGCTGGTTACGGGATGATAATATTAGGACCTTCGTTGCACTATTGGTTTAATTTTGTGTCAAGAGTTTTTCCAAAGCGCGATCTCCGGTCAACGTTTAAAAAGATGGCTTTGGGGCAAACAGTATATGGACCTACAATGACTTCTATTTTCTTCTCAGTCAATGCTGCTGTACAAGGTAAATCTCAATCTTTTACAGTTATTTCAATGCTTTTGTAGGCACTTAATGTTTTTTTGGAATTTTTTATACATGAATTGAACCTAGTTCATATTCACATTTGTGATTCCTGCAAAGAGCTAATCTGGAGTTTCAGCAAGCATTATTCACTTTTTCTGCCGTTATATTGGTTAATGTATCTGAAAACGGGAAAGAGTGAGAAGAAGCAGTGATCATAGGCACTACCAAGGGAGATACTTGTCTTGTCCATCCAAGAAGCCTGTCTGGTGCTAACTGCGACCAGAAATAAATAGGAAAAGTTAAACTTTGAAACATTTATACAATTCTACATACTATATGATGCGCAAAGAGAGAGAGAGAGAGGGAGGGAGAGAGAGAGAGAGAGAGAGAGAGTTAAATATAAATTTCGTCTAACTTGAATTTGAGGCTTATCTAATACCCTTTATGCGGGTGAAAGACGAGATATATTTTGCACCAACATTTTAAGCTATATTTGCTTCATGTAATTCTTGAGGCTTAAGAGTAAATGTGTATATATATAACCTCATTTATTCATTGATGCGCAAGTATAAAGAAAGGGGAAGAAACCCTTATGTTTACATATGCAATGCTTACCTGGCATGAAAATACTTGGTGACAGATGCTTGAATCGTTGGTTCAACTACATAGGGGAGAAAAATGTTTTAAAACTTCCTTTTTTTCTTTTTCTTTTTCCTTTTGCTCTTAACCAGTCCACTTTCTTTGGAAGTACCTGATTTGGTTTTTGATGCAACTAGTAGGGGAAAACAATTTTTAACTGTTGGTACCAAAATAAAGCACAGTAGCAGCATGGGCTGCAATAAAGGCCTTAGCTGTGCTTCGAAGCCTAAGCAATAGTTTATTAAGATGGATTAAAACGTTTTTTCCTTGTTTTTGAAACCTATTTTTTCCTATGCCTTAAGTTTTGATCACTCGCAGATCATAGTAGGTCAGCAGCAGCCCATTAACATTTATGAAGTTATCTCATAGAGTGGCGGCCCGTTGTATGAGTATAAAGAACAAAATATTGGGATCTATCTGGGAAAATAAAAGTGGAATACGCACGACGTGGGAAAGAAAAGAGACGTGTAAGTTCTTAGATAAGTAACGGAAATGAGAAGCTTATATTTACAAATTCAGTTTAGGAACACAACACAATTTTGGAAAATATAAAATAAAATTCAATTTCAAGTAGTCATTGGCCTTGTGATGCTCCTTGTGTTGTTTTTGGAGGCTGATCAGTAGGTAAATGCTTTCATCTTTTTGTCTGAAGTTCATTTTTACATGTCATTTAAATGCTTGCATGATGACAGTGGTCCAATATTTGGTTTATAATCTGAGGTGTAGTGGCAGAATTTTATATGTATGCAAACCACGTTGCAAAAATCTAATCGTGATAGTACAAGAGATTTATTTTATATAGAAAGAGCTTGGACACTTTCACTGTTTGTGGAATAGATGATTTGTTTTGTATAGTGAGCTGAATTTTCTCTGTATGTGTGTAGGACTTAGTTTTTATCAAGTGTTAACTCTTTGTTGCCATACTCAGGTGAAACTGGTCCTGAGATTGTTGCTCGATTGAAGCGAGATTTGGTCCCTACCATACTTAGTGGTATTATGTACTGGCCTGGATGTGATTTTGTGACATTTAAATTCATCCCTGTTAATTTACAGGTGAGATCCTATGTCTCATAAGATGACTGTTGAATTGATTCTCAATTTATAAATTGTTGCTGGGAATGAAAATTGGAAAATCTGAATTTTTTTATATGAAAAATAGAAGAATCGATTCCACACTGAAGAAATAATTGAATATTCATTGATCAAATCATTCACTCCATAGTCTGATAACGCTTCTGATAGACAATTGACAGATCTGTTAACTTGAAAATACTAACAATGCACAGTTTATGAGAAGATAAATTTAAAGATACTTGTGCTTTTGTTATGGCAGCCACTGGTGAGCAATGGGTTTTCATATCTATGNTTGTGCTTTTGTTATGGCAGCCACTGGTGAGCAATGGGTTTTCATATCTATGGACAGTATACATGACATACATGGCAAGTTTAGAGAAAGTTAGCACGGTCTGAATGCATCTTCTCACTATCTTCCCCGATAAATTCTCCAGCTGTATTGTTCATCGTGGGCAATTACACGGAATCTCTTAGTAATGGCAGAAGCAGAAGCCACAGGCTGCAGAATTATCAGCTAGTACCCTTTCAAAAACATGATTAATTTTCAATCTATAAGTTCTTTGCAGAAACTACTAGGTGAAGGCTAGTTACATCAGGCGGCTGGTTATTTGTAATCCTCGTTAGTTCTCTGGTTATTTGTAACCCTCGTTAGTTCCCATCATTTTGTTGTATTTTGTTTATTTTTTCATAGCTCTATATCAACATCCTCCTCCCTCCCTCTGGGTAGGCTGGTACGAGAATACATTTATTCTGTATGGACGTCTTAATATTGCAACTTTTTCAGAATACATCTTTCTCGTGTTCAAAGGCTTCATATCTCCCTCTTAAGTGACCTTTGCAATTTGTCATACAGTAAGGGTCGAATGTTTAATTGTTTCGACTGTAACAGGACAATGGTTACAGTTTTGATGTTCAATGCACCAGTCTTTCCTATGAAAGTTTGCAGCGAGTGAACTTCCCTAGCTCAAAAGCAAATTTAAATATATAATAGCATCAAACATGCACAAAAAGAGAGAGAAATAAGTCAATCAGTCTACTTAAAATCTTAAGTTAATCCATTTTCAAAACGGTAAATCAAGAAATTATAAGCTGAAGCAAACAGTACAATGTGCAACAGACCTTTGAGACGTATCCTCGTCTACTCTGCACTGTGATCGTCAGTTTGTGGCATCAAAGATGCTCCTTGAGGAAGAGAGGAGGGGACAGGGATAGACGAACAGGTAGTATATGTGAAGCATAATGAACATGATTTGGTGTTGAGTATTGAAAATAAGAAAGCTTTATTTCATTCAGAAACTGATTGTTACATAACATATAACTTGAAGAATGACGCTTGAGCTCTAGAGATTGCGTTAAGTAGTATCAAATGACTAAAGGGTTGTATAAACATAACTCCCTTCCTAGCAACTAGCATTAATAACATCTAACTGCAGCCAGCCCAAGAAACTGAAGTAACGAATTGCATCTTCTTTTGTGATGCTTCTGAGTACCACTTATAATTGGTGGTCAATATTCAACAAAGAATGAATATGCATCAAAAGAGGATTTCAGGAGCTGTCTTTAGCAACCTGTCCAATAGTGAGTTGCTCGTTATCAATTCTGTTTACTCAACGGCACGAGTGCAGATCTTCTCCAGTTGTACTGGCCAAGTCGCCCCAAGAATTCGTGGGTTCAACTCCATAGCAACACGAAAATCTGACGTACTTACATATTTCGAGTGGGTTGGTCTTCGTGTATATCTTCCAAGTAATGCCCCGTTCCCTCCAGTACTTATTTGACCGTTTAACTCTCCCTCGTGCATATGATTACCCGGTGATCTTGCAATCTCCATACAAGGTTCAATTAACCTCTTCAAATACGCATCCAAACTATTATTGAACAGGTTAGCACAATCCAAAGAAATTCCAATCCCCTCCAATTCCAACTTTTTCTCCAAACAACTCCTCAGCATTTTCGTATCAGGTAACTCGCCACTATTTTGACAAGTGTTAAACCCAAAACCACGTTGAAGAGCTTTATGAGCACCACCCAGGTTTATTGAAACACCAAATGGAGCAGTAATAGGGCTCCGACTCTGAATGCCTAGGCTTCCAGCAAATTGTTCAACCTCTTCCCCATCTTCAACAGGAGCAACTTCAATGGGTGGTCTGCTACTGACAGAATTCAGTTCTGCTCCACTTTGCTGTTCGTGTATTCTTGGACTAGTTTCTTCAAATGTGATGCTAGGGCTCTTTCCTAGTGGTCCAAGTGGACTTTGGCGATCCCGAAACTTACGATCCCTGTTAATAGGAGATCTATGCTTGCGAGGAGATGGGGGAAATGCATCGCCATAGAGTGATTGCATACAATTTCTTTGGTAACCATTTGCAACTTTAACCCCAAGAGGTCCTTTAACTTTCCTAGCTATTGGTGGGGGAACTTTAGCCTGACAAGCATTCTGGAGAATGGATTGAATAAGCCGGTTATGAAGAGAGAGATTCTCTCTCCCAATTGTTTTTATGCAGTTCTGATCGAATTCGACCTTGCTAAGCTTTAAACTGAAAAATCTTTTCAGCTGATCAAAGTAATTTTCTGCTCTTGCATGCCCAATCTTCTGATAAATATGATTTTTCAGCTCCATCGTGTCCACTCGTGTAAAATGATGTTTTGCCACCATTTTAATTAACCTGATTAACATCCAAAATCCCAGATCTCAATCAATACTCCATCGAAGAGCAAATAAAAACACCAAATTTCAAAAAAAATGTCAAATGCACAAAATTGTTCTCGTAAAGATAATTGTATAAATGAAATCAACAACAATCATAATTTATCTTTCATTCGGCAGATAGAAAGGAACAAAAACTCAGATACGAATAAGCTCAGATATATTTTTAAAAAATTATTTACAAGTGAAAAATTAACAAAATCTAATTTTTAACGTTAACAAACCTCAATTTCAACCAATAAAAACTTTAATTTTTGCATAAATAAATCATTAAAAAAACGTGCAGTATAACAAACTTCACCATCAAGTTCATTTCAACTCTAGAAATCAACCGATACAAATTTGAAATAAGAATGAAAAACAAAACCCTCGAATTACAATTCGGCAAGAGTAGAGAGAAGTGTGACCATAAAATTAAAAATTCAGATAAATAATCAAAACCCTTCTACGGGGATTTCAAAACAGAAATTAAATTGAATTATAATGAAAATTAGAGCAAGAAAGAAAGAGAAATCGACCTGGTTTTGAAGAAGCTGAGATCGACTGTTTTTCTCTTCACCCAAAGCGTTCTGGGCCGATGGCTCGAATGTTTATTTTTCTAATTCTGTCTAAATTGAAGGACGAAATCCTAGCCAAACACGAACTAAGTCTCATAAGCTTAGGCTTTCTGAGCATAATCTCAAGTTAGTACAAACGTGCGCGGGTACGTCGTGTCTACTAAGGCCGTGTTTGGTTCTTTTCAGTGTTTTGCGGGGTGGGGAAGGGGGAATGTCCTATTGGACAATAAAAATAAAAAGTAAAAATAAAATAAAATGATATACTAATATCAACTCAAATGATTTTGAGATGGAATTAGTGTCGATGATTTTGACATATACATATATCTGTGATTAGTTTAAATTATTGACAGTAGTATCATTTATGATTATCACGTCACTCCGTCGATAATTAAGAACAACAATTTTGTCGTCGATGTAGTTACTTATGGGGGTGACAAAAATTGAAAATTAGGACTTTTAGCATTGAGTTAAGCCAGACATGCTCTAAATATGTTTAATGAACTTTCCAAAATAACTTTTTTTCTTTTTGATATACTTTTTGTTATGTTTGCAATGTGGTCTTAATGTGTGTAATATCTCAATGTTGAAGCAAGAAGCAACGATAGGTGAGAAAGGCTCTATTGAGATTTTGTCTCGAGTCTTCATCTTTTAATAAACATATGTTAGGAAATTGAGTTTGTTTCAAAGACTTAGGGTCCGATTTCTTTGATCATCCTAATAAATCCCAAACTTTATGGTAAGAGAACCAAAATAACACATGCCAAGAACAATAAAAGGCCTCGTAGTGGATCTTGGAATGGAGATTATTTTTAAATGATGTTGCATCGAAAATTGTATAAACAAAATCTAAGTCAACTTCAAGTGTAAATAAATATTTTTACTAGTAATTACTTACAAACTACAAATGTTTTTATCAAATGAGATATTTGAAATATGAAGTCGTTGGATCTTTTTCACCCCTTTCCTAAAGGATACTGTCCTCTTTTTTTTTTTTTTATAAGAAATGATGATCATGTATCTTTTATATTTATGTCTTGTCAACAACAGTACCGAATTGGGAACCTATGACAATGGCTTAAGTCCTGATTTGTTGTTGTCAAATCAACATACTGTATCGAATTGGGAAGGTACGCCAATGGCATATCTCCATTGGTTGCTGATGCAGCTCCATCAGGTTATCATGAAGCCGACCTTAAAGGAGATTCTCAGTAATTAATGAACTGATTAGAGAATGAAACTATAACATATAATTGGTGGGCGCTGACGTAAGTCATTCCGAATGTCATTAAGTGATTGAATGTTCTGATAGTGTATAAGGAATCTACAATCATTATATCTCATCAAACCACAATAGTCATAAGTAAAAGCTGACTTTCAGATCCTACCTTGAATTAGTATGAGCTAAGTGACATAACAAACGGACTTAATTATGTCGCATATCGGATGTCAACAAATGACAAACATAACAAATGTGGAACATAGATTCTTTTTAAATGATGACTATAATGAATGTCAACTCAATTCGAAAAGAAATTATGTGAAAGCTTTACAGCATCAATATGAAGCCTTTAGACAATCAACTTAGGGTGTGTTTAATAAATATTATTAAGGAAAAAATGTATTTTTAAATAGTAATATGATGGGAAATATGCGGTTGAAAAGTAAGGAAAAATTATTGATGTGATGAAAAATATTATTTTATTGAAAAATGTGTGGTTGAAAATGAGTTTTGAAAGTGTTGACACACAAAATGGACAGCTTAATTCAAATGGCCCAAAGAAGGAAATTGCCCAAGCAAAGAAGCTCATCTAGAGAGATCAG